>VXBC01011284.1:1081237-1201963 GCA_013399945.1 Ploceus nigricollis
GGCGGAGCGGCGGCCGGGGCAGCGCTGCGCCGGCAGCACCGGCACACGGGAGGCGGGAGGGGAAGGGGCCGCGCAGGGGGAAGCGGTGGGAGAGGAGGGGAACGGGGAGAGCGAGGGATGGAGGGGATGGGGGCGGGGTGTGACAAGGTGAGACCGACCGGCCTCGGCCGCCGGTAGCGGTGACAGACGGGATGATGGCTCGGAGCGACGTGGGACGCATCGGCTGGGCACAGGCACAGGGCAAGGGCGGCCAGGACAGCCTGGAGCTACCTGGTGTAGTGGTAGAAGGACCTGACTGTGTCCCTGACTGTGGTAGAAGGTTTGGAACCAGATGGTCTTTAAGGTTCCTTCCAACCCAAACCATCCAGTGGCTCTGTGATGACTTTTGGAAAGGGCACTCATGGAGTTGCCCCTGGGGTCAGGTCCTGGACGAGTTGCTTAGAAATTGGGCTGACTACTCAGTCCTCAGGTGTGAATTCTTACATTGCCGAGGAGAAAAAGTGCAAACAGAACAATCTGCCAGTGTGTGAGGGACTGAAACATTAAGGGTTAATGATTTGCAAAAGCACCAGGGTGCTTTGCTGAGGCCGGGTTTGCACCCCGCAGCCGAAGGGAAGGTGAAGAGTGTTTGGGTGTGTGGTGGCAAAACCTCTGATTGCCCAAGAAGAGCCCAGGTAGGGGGGATGGACACACACCACCAGAGGATGACCATAACAAATCAACCTTTGTTTAGCAACAAACCGAGTTTTGGGCCAGCTGGGGGAGAAGGCCGGTAAGAAACAGACCCTGTGGAGGTGGGGTAATGCTTTCTGTCATGCCCATGTCCTCCCTTACACACCTGGCTCAGGTGTAAACGCCCTCCCTGGGGAGGTATCGGGACATTCACACGCAGACCTGAGCGTTTTCATCCCTTCTGAGAAGGCACAACTGGCTCAGCTATGCAGTTGTGTCTGAGAAGGGGCCATAAACCATCAAAGATTCCCAACGTGCCCCCAGACTCATGACCCACAGCACAGCCCATGATCCAGAGTGTTGCAACAGAAAGTGGAAAATTCCCCCTCCAGGGGAGGCACTAGCACCTGATTCTGAACGTGTGTTATCCCAGCAAACTTTATGCTCCATGGATTTCCTCCAGCTCTGATGGATGAAGGATGAGACCATCACTTTGACAGATGGGCATCAAAACTGCAGCAGTCAAATCTTATTTCTGGATCCACGGGTGTGGTATCTTTCCTTTCCACTGTCTACTCTTATCCTTTCTTTCTCTTTCTTCCTAATTATTTTTTTAAGTGATCTCTTTATGCTTTTATACTGCTCTATTACTATAGATAATACCCAGAAGAGCTATGTGCCTCCTTTCCCTTGCGTACAAATTGTTCCAAAATAAACTTGCCATACATTTTATATAACTAAAAAGACTCCATTCAGTGTCATTTCATTCTAATCCCCCCAAGGGATCTGTGAACAAGACCCTCAGTTACCCTGCCATCAGTTCAGAGAGCACAGTGCTGTACATCCTCATGGAAAAGGGATAAGATTGTTCTGTGTTTGCACAGGCTGCCCTGTTGCTGCCACTTGGATGTAGGTGATGTAGCTCATTAAAAGTCACCACTTTTGATACCTGTTTCTGCCCAGGGATGATTGAAAAGCACTCCTGAATATGCTGTAAAAAGCCAGCCAGACCACACCTGAAGCACCAGACACAGCATTAGGCAAAAGCAATTTCTCCTACAAGGCAGATATTCAAGTACTGCATAAAAAGCAATAAAAGAGACCAGCTTTGTTCATTGTGGAGAGTGATGCAGAATTCTCACGTGCACCAGAGCCACAGAGCAGCTCAATTGTTCTTTTAATGTGTTTGGCAAAGCAGAAGCCAGCGAGAAACTTCAGCTTCAAGTGACCTTTAGTGTATGTCTGTGATGGCCCAGTAAAATGACTTTCTGAATGCCTGGGATGATTTTTGTGTGTTGGTGACCTCTAGAAGGTAACAAGACTCATGGTTACACAACTGTGTTCCCATTTCAGTCTCAGGCAAGTATTTTTTAGTGCTAAGGCTTTTCCCTTTTCAAATCTGAATTCCATCTGTAGTGCTCATTCTAATTATTAATGTTCCATAAAGCTTGAGGTTGCTTTTGGCTGCATACATTGCCCTGCTGAAAGGAGCATGCATCAATATTTAGGGTGATATACCTAACTAAGGAATTTTTAACAGATTTTTCCTTTTTTTTTAAAAAAAAAGCAGATGATGTAATAGAGAACTCTGCATGTAGGTTTCTGTTAACTCCATCTGAAGGTTGTGTGCACTGCAGGGTGATAAAATTTAATTAATACACATATATTGCTGACTTTGGATTATTCTAATTAAACTGTAGTAGTGATTCTCGTACTTCTTCTTGTGCTTCACTGCCTTTTGCATCTTCCTTCTCTTTGCCATCTGTTTCTCCTCAGGATATCTCTGCTCACGTGTCCCTCCTGCCATTCCCCTTCCCTCAATGCCACTTCTCCTCCCTCCATCCCCTGGGGCCAGCAGCCCTGCCCTGCTGAGTCCCCACACTTCAGCTGTAGTGTCAGTTCACACTTCCCTAGCAGGACTCTCTTGTTTTGCAGCTTGCCACAAAACTTGGGATTGCTGTTATCAGTCACAGGATCTGGTTTTTCCAAGGGCATTTAGAGGAAATAAAACTTCACACTCCCTGCTCAGGGGATGCACATAGTCCAGCTAAGGGGGTTGAGTGTTCACTGCTGGAGCTGCTGTATCCTCTGATGGGGAAATCCAGCAGAGCACCTGGTTCTGAGCAGGCTGTTTGGAGATAGCTGCTCCAAAACAGCGACCACTGCCTTACAGCCTCCTTTACCCCAGTTTATAAACTGCCCCATGTGCTCAGGATGGTTGTAAATAGAAAGAAATTAATTCCTTCAACGATGGCTGTGGAGGTTTGGGTTTAGGATTTCAAAGTTGTCGCTCCAGGATGCTCGAGGCCACTGCCTGAAGCCAGAGGCAGAGCTTTTATTGATTTCCACGAGGGTGATGTCAGGACCAGGTTCCTTGGGCTATTTGAAACTACACAAATATTTGGATGGAAAATATAGGCAAGAACTGGAATAACATTTTCACTTGGAGCCATGGCTGGGCAGATGCTGTGCTGAATTCTGTGATACACTTTAATGTGACATTTATGTAATAATAGATATTTTATTTATAAATTAAAGCTTTTGAAGGCCACTGCAGCCTTGCACTGAGATTACGGCTTGGGGTGCTGACAGGGAATTGAAGTTCCCCTCTCCCTGCTGCCTCTGTCCATGGGAGAAGGCACAAATGGAGCTTTCCCTACTGGAGACACATTTCTGTTCTCCCTTGGAAAAAAAAAGTAAAGTCTGAAAAGCAGCCTCTCAACATGAGCCTTTAATGTTCTTTTCAAAGCCTGAGGTTTGTAACTGAGGAGAGGTTTGGGTTCCAGGGCTGAAATTACACTGCCCCAGCTAAGGAAGGTCGTTTTTATTTAGTAAGTTCTCTCATCCTCAGAGGTAGTGCTGGGGTGGGACCACTGCTGAGCCATTAAGGCTCTCCCATTTAGCTTTGCTCCCCTCTCAAAGGAAGGGTGAGGGCATGTCAGTTTGGGATGTAGCACAGGCAAAAATGCCAGCCCTCAAAGGGCTGCAGAAATGAGGGGTTTGCTGTAGGTTTCACTCAGATTGTGGATTTTTTTCCTGCTGCTGTGAAGTTTCCAGTCCCACAGAAAGTCAAATGCAATTCATCTTCACCTGCCTTTTGTCCATAAAGGTTGGCATCATTTTACACTGGATTGTGAAGTCTTTGCAGGAAACCTGTTTGTTGTTTTTTTTTTCATCAGTTTGCCTTTAAGAAGGGGGAAATGATGAGGTAATGCAGAGAAAGAGTCAAGTCCCTCTCCATGTCACTCATCTGGGTCCTTCTGACAAATCCCCTGTGGTTAATGGGACATGTCCAATGTAGCCTGGTTCCCTCGTGCACTTAATTCATGAATTGGACCACTCCCAGTGGTCCTGGGCATATTTCAAATATATTTAATCTATCTAGAATGTGTGCAGTATCTTAAAATGTACCTAAAATGTTAAGATCTTCTCAACATTCTGTTCATTGCCAAGCACTGTAGAGAGTTATAAAGTTGAAAGATTCTGCCTTCTTTGACATTTTACGACCTTTCTTGTACTATGTTTGTCTTACATGGGTTTCTTTATCTATCTCTGTAGCTCCTATCATTAAATTTCAAGTGAACTTGCCTCGATCCTTTATTTTTACTGCTGGCAGAAATATAAGTTTGCATTAATAGAAGGTGCACAGAAGAGCTGGGGAGCATGGGCCAGATAAAATGTCATCGTGTGATGGTAGAGCCATCAAGCCCAGTAGAGATGGTTCATAATGATAATGGTTTATATGACATTTATAGGCAGTATTTTGTGAAAGGTCAGGCTCTGACTTGGCAGCTGAGTGACATTTCAGGCTTTTACATGTGCAAGTAGAAGGTGGGTATGAAATAAAAATGGGTTCTTAGAGATAAATGGTATCTTAACAGACCAAGCTGCGTGAAAAATCCTCACCAAATCCCTCTGTTTCAGAAAAAACATCTAAACAAGAAGTGAAAGACAGCACTTGAGCATCCTTTCCTGACATTCCAGACGTATTTTTGTGTAGCTGCTTAAGAGCCACTTCAGTGCCTCAGAAATGTTGCTGTCTTCAGACAAACTTGAAGGACTGGCAGTATCTGAGCCTGTTTCATAACTGGGTTCCTTCTCCTGGTCCCTGAACACAGCTAATGAAATAGAGGAGTTTCTATTTTATTTAGGAATAGTTGAGAGGAAAGAGCCACAAGAATTTTGGCTCTAAGTATGCATTCCTATATTAATATGGATAGAGAAAAATATAAAATATTGCTCTTCTTTCTGAGGCTTTTTAGGAAATTTGATCAGCCAGCCATGTTTACTTTTGCTGCTCTTTGTCTGAATAGTTACATTATTCACCACTACAATGTCTGAGTCTTAAAGTTATTTATTGTACATTTTATTATCAACAGTCCACTTTGTGATATGGGAGAGTTAGCCATGTTTGAAGACTGGGCTTAATGTAATAGAAGTGCTTGCTGTAATTCAGCAAATCTTTATCTCAAGTGCTAGGAATTGAATTCTGCTTTTCCTGAGCTGCTCTTCTCCGGGTACTGGAGCCAGTTTTGGTGAGCAGTTGCTTACTCTGAGCAAGTCTGGGATTTGGGAACAAGGCTGAGGCCCAGACCTGACCACTGCTGGAAGGGATTCCAAATTTCACTGGAGGCTACATCCCAGAAAGTTTTTAGTGCCCAGTTTATAGGGCCACAAATGCTGCATCTTTGGCTTTCCCCAGCACTACAAACCCATGCAGTAGGTATCAAATTCTGATGTAGACACCACATTTTGCACTATATAATTTCTTGTCTTTTCCTCCCTTATTTAAACAATTTAGAGCAAGAGAACTGACATCATATATGCCTCCTCCCCTTTAACACATCTTGCACGTTGTAAGTAATGATAATGTTTAAATCCAGCCTGTAACTGATGGGTGGGACATAAAACACAAACCATAATTTAGAGGCACATTCTGTAGGGGTTTGGAGGATGAGTTCAGCCGTGGTGGGGGCCAGCCCACATCTCAGAGGGTGGAGAGTGCTGAGTGAACACAAATTGCTGAGCATCCTCTCCCATTTTGCACTTTTCCCTGCCCGTGGATGCTGCAGAGCTGTCAGGTGGCACTTGCTCAGGCAGTGCTCCACACAAGTAGGTGTGTTTGGGATTGTATTGAGCTGACAAATCTGATTGCCCTTAACTGACAGTCTGGCCCCATGAAAAAGAGGTGAAGCTCTATTTATCCCTGTCTGCTCACACACAAGCATTCCCTCAAGTCATTTTAAGTCCAACCTTCCTCTGTTGAAACACGAAAAAAAACTATTCCTGTTTTCAAGAACAGGGATGGAAACTGATTCACTTTTCATACTGGCAGGATGACTGTGAATGATGTGGAATGTTCTGGTTTTTCCACATCAGCAACGCTGCTTTATCTCAGGATGCTTTTGTTCCGTCTCCAAAATAAACAGCTCTTAATACTTGCACGAGGTGTATTTGACAAGCAGGCTTTTGGGATCATCCACCATTCCTTAGGTAAGCAGTCATCCTGCTTATGTATTTACAGCTCTGTTTACATTTGTATAAACGAAGGAAAAAGTCCCTTTTTAAAACATGTCAGTTCAAAACCAGAGGCCTTATGGAAAGCCCAGGCTGTTTAGTACAAATTCTGAATTTTTGGGTCAGGTGAGCCCAAAGACAGAAAAGAATAAAAGGCTGGAGGGGTGCTGGTTTTTCCTGATGAGTGTTACAGCAGGATGATGCAGAGCCCAGAGCTACCTATGGGTTCAGATAGGCCATGGAGCATCTTGGGGCAATAAATCCAGCTCTTGGTACTGACCTCTGTCTCCAGAAGTTTCTAAATCACTGCTTGCCAGGAGCTGGGAGAGAATCCCTGCAAACAGCCCCTGCCATTATCTGTGCAAGATGAGGATCCCCAGCTGATTGCTCTTAGGCAGGATTCTGGGCTCAAGCACCTCTAATTTGATCCTAATGGAGCTTTTGGCTGCATTTTTTTTGCTTTTTCTGATAGCTGAGTTGTTTTGGAAAACGGTGGTGGCTTAAGGCTTTCAATTCTTGGACCTTCTGTGCAGTTTATATTGCTTTAAAACAAAAGTCCTTAAAAAGGAAGTTCCAGTACTTGGTGAGCACTGGAGTTATTTCTTCATTTCTGAAGAATTATTTCTTCAGAAATAATTCAGAGTTATTTCTTCATTTCTGGTATTAAGGGGGTTGGGATAAACTGAAGCCGTGGGTTGAGAGGTGGAACAGGGCTTTGTGAAGTTGTGAGGTTACACCAGGTCAGGCCATTATTTTCCTCATTAATATGCACCAATATTTACCCTGAATTCAGCACGGTGGGAGCTGTGTGTGTTTGGAACCCCAGACACTGAGTTTAGAGCAGGAAAGAAGGGACATCCCAGCTACTGAACATCCTCAGCGTTGCTGTTCAGAGACAAAAACTTTTTGTTTAACATGAGGATGTTTTGTGATTCTTTCTCTTAAAAAGAAAAAACCTGACCATACCTAAAGGTATGAAGACTCTTCCTCTTTGCATGACCAGAGTCCTTGGGAAGCTCTGAATTCCTTCAGGATCATGGCTGAGGGGGTTCAGAGACCCCCAAGGCCTCCCCTCAAGGGCTGGTTTATTTATTTATTATTTGTGTGATGATGTGGAGGGTCAGGAGCTTTTAAATCCGTGTTTGTGCAGTGAACAGCACAGCACTGAGGATAGTCCTACTGCACAGGACACTGCTCCACACCCACCCCACTGACATCCCTAAATATTCATCTCCAGACCTATCTCCCTCTAATGAAAAACATTTTGTTTAGCTCTCATACCTATTTCACTTTTAGCCTTTTTTTGGTGTTTCAAATGTCTTGATCAAGACAACTTCCAGCTCCTTTCTTCTTTTTTATTTTCTTATTTTTTTCCCCCCTTGTGGTTTTTCAATATTAAGTATGCCCTGAAATCTCATTAATATTTTAGACATTTACTTTAAAAGCCTACTTGGTGTTTCTGAGATCTCTTCTGCACTTTGACAAAAGTTCCAAAAGGAGGAAAAGTTGTATTTTTCTATATTGGCAGGCTGTGCTCCATTTGTCAGTGACAGAATGTGAGCCTCTTGGCAAAAGAGTTTTTAATATAAATACTAGATCTGACTGAAAAAATAAAAGCTGAATTTGCTGAGAGCTCCCTGAAATGTCAAGTTTGTTGTCACTGTAACAAATTAGAAACAGATCATTATGAGGAAATATTCTCCTTGGGTTCTTTTTAGAATTTCTATGTGCAAAATGTAAATTTTTTGTGCATTTTTTTCCTTAAAGTTTTATTAAAATAGATCTTGACTTTTTTTTTTTCATGCAATAAGCAGTTTTGAAGAAGAAATTAATTTGTTAACAAGGATACCACATAAAAATGCAAGGAAAATATCATCCAGAAAATTAGCAAAGTAATGATAATAATACAGCTAATGCTATATTTTAAGTGGAAACGTGTTGGGAGGGGGAGAAGAATATTTTTTTTCTAAAAACTGTGTTGGCATGGCTGGGTCTAGAATGAATCAGAACTGCTCTAGTTTTATACCTCCCTGTGAAAATTTCCATTGCAATGGGAATAAAACCTTGAAAATGGCCTGAACAGCAATTCCATGGGCATTACTTCTCTTTCCCTGCAGCTGGTGTTTTTTCACAAGGAGCTGAAAGTTTAGCCATTAAATTAGGATGGAGGCTGCTCCCAAAGTGCAGGGAATCCTGCTGGACATCAGGAGATCAGAGCAGTAACCAGTGTGGGGTGTTAATGCTTGGGAGCAGGTCCCTTCCCCAGCTCTTGCTGCTGCAGGCTGTTTTGGGATTGTTTTCAGGATAATAGGGCTGGGTGTTTGTGTATTGCTTTAGCACAATGAGGAGATTGCTCCCACACCTACTCCTCATTCATTTTCCATTAGCCAGCGTTCATAGAGGCTACAGTGAGATTTTTCCATCGTGCAGTTAAAAGAAATGTCTTTAGGATCATGGCTGAGGGGGTTCAGAGACCCCCAAGGCCTCCCCTCAAGGGCTGGTTTATTTATTTATTATTTGTGTGATGATGTGGAGGGTCAGGAGCTTTTAAATCCGTGTTTGTGCAGTGAACAGCACAGCACTGAGGACAGTCCTACTGCACAGGACACTGCTCCACACCCACCCCACTGACATCCCTAAATATTCATCTCCAGACCTATCTCCCTCTAATGAAAAACATTTTGTGTAGCTCTCATAACTATTTCACTTTTAGCCTTTTTTTGGTGTTTCAAATATCTTGATCAAGACAACTTCCAGCTCATTTCTTCTTCTTTTTTGTCGTAAAGGGACTTTGTGCCATGGAGGCAGGGACAGCTCTGGAGGCCAGCACAGCCCCAGTGCCAGCTCTGCCTGTCCCCAGCATCCTCCAGCACACACAAAACTGCTGCAGGGACCTCACTGGCATTTGCTATTTAAACAGCTGCATTTTGGGGCTGGGAGGTGCATTTCCTGCCCAGTCTGCTGCTCCATCATCAGGGCTGTAGCTGAGAGACACGAGGGGAGGGAGGGCTGCCTGTGCCTCCCCCAGGCGTGTTTATGTAAGGCCCTGCTTGCTGTGCCTCTGGTATTGGCAGGCAGAGTGGAGGAGTGCTGCTGCAGCCCCCAGCAGCTCAGACTCCAAACCCTGTCCCTTTAACCCAACCTCTGAAGACTAAATTATTTGGTTCTGAAGGCAGATATTACCTAAAGATATATTTTTTTATTCTGCCATGACTTCATGCTTTCCAATGTTTTTTAAAATCCATGGTGGGCTTTTTTCCCCCTTAATGTAAAGAGAAATTCAATAATGTTTGTAAAGAAAACTGGGCTGACTGGTGAAAAATCATCAAAAAACCATGGCAAAAATAGTTGTTTTATAGATTATTGAAGCTTGATGAAGTAGGCTCTAGTGAGTGATTTAAGTCATTGAATAACAAGATAGAAAGTAATGGAAAAAGCCAAAGGTAACAACCTTGATGGTAGAGTTAAATGATTTATCTGACTACAGCTATTCTAAAGGCAAAGGTTAGTGTACTGAGCTGGTGTTGGGAATTATGGCAGGAGGCATGCAAAGCTCTTTCAAGTTGCTGAGATTTGTTTTTGTTGTACATTTGCCATTCCCTGAGCGTTAGCCTCAGTTATTTTATAAAAGCACTGCATTGACCTCTGCTGTGTGAAGTTTGCACACGTGCAAGTGCCAGGAGTTTATTGAAGACAAAAAGATTGAGAAAGGAAGGCAATGGCAAAAGTAATGGTGAAACTGCAAATAGTAATGGTGAAACTGCAAATAGTAGTGGTGAAACTGCAAATAGTAATGGTAAAAATGCAATTAGTAAAGGTGAAACTGCAATTACTAATGGTAAGGTCATAGGTGGTTTTTTATACACAGTAAAATGCTATGACCAAAATTTCATGTTTTACCAAACACGCTGCCCATGTCAGCTCTCCCAGTTGCTCTTCTTTTGTTTCTTCTTCCACTTCTCCTCTCATTTCCCTGTCTCCTCCCTCTCTGCTCATCTCACACTGCCAACCAGTGCAGTTCCCACTCTGTGCCTTTCCAAGCCACCGCATCTGGTTTTACTTGGCTGTCCTTGGCAGGCCTGTTCTATTGCTCAAGGGATTGGCTCCTTCCTAGAATATCCACCCTTCTGGGGCCTTGGCTGGTGAATGTTAATGCTCAATCTGTGTCTGCACGCTGCTGGTGGCATTTTGCAGTTGTTCTGGCTCTCGGGAGGTGAGTCTGTCACAAGGGCAGGGGCTCTGTCTGTCCCCAAACACTGAGGTTTCTGCACAGCAGGGCACCAGCAAAGTGACCTGGAAAAAAAGTAGAGCAGAACAGGCTGAGGTGTGCTGTACATACCTTTCAAAGTTATGAAACTACAGAGAAAGCTTTGAAATAGAACAGTAGAGAGAGGTGGAGGCAGGTGCTGAGTTGGGAAAGCTGCTTCTCTTTGGTTGGAAAGTGTTCCACAGGGAGCAGGACAAAGGGAGAGGGGTGTAATCCTTAAAATAATGGTGAAGAAGAAAAATATTTAAGGAGGGAACTTCAACTCGAGTGAATATAAATTGCTGAAGTGACACTCAGTTCTGCACAATCCAGAGCAGGCTGTTTCTGTTAAAACAGTTCCTGCCTTCTTGAAAATTCACAAAAGCTGGATAAAATTAATGATAAGCCAAGAAGGAGGAAGGTGTGAGACTGTCAGATTTCTTAAAACGTGTGGAGACATTGGTGTGTCTCTCATCTTGGTGGAAGTAGCAATGAAGAGAACTGAATATAGAAACAGCACCCCTTAGCCTGGTGCTTCCCTAGCAAGAAATGCTGCTGCACACAGTGTATTTCTGCCCTAGCACTGGTTTATCTGAGGGATAAATCAGCTTCTTTCATTATTATTTGTTGTTGATTTTTTTCATATGGCTTGACTTGACTGCTATTTTCCCATAGCATTTTCCCAGCATGCCTTCAGAAATATCAGAAAATGCTCCAGAAAAGTGCCAACCAAATATTCCACAAAGTGCTTGCAGAGCTTGTGCAATGTTTCCCCTGGTCCTTCCCAGCTGTTTTTGAGCATTGATCTAATATTTCCCCCGTGAGCAGTTAGCATTTTTGTGACATTAAACATAGAGGGGAGGTTGTGTTTCCATGTGTGAATAAAGTGACTGATCTGATTTTTCAGATGAAAATAAATGTTCAGTGTTCCTCCTCCCCAAAAATTGCTGCCGAAGGATTTGGTTTCTTCTGCTCTTTTGGGGTTGTCTGTGGCTTCTCCAGAGGAAATAAGGTATATTAGTGTTACAATTCAGACTACTCCAAACACATAGCATGTGACACTTTGGTTTTCTACTGGCATTGGATCAGGCTCTTAATAGTCTCTATAACATTTAAGCAGATTACCTGAGGTATTTTTCAATATACCTAAAGAGGAGGTGGCTATGCCAGCTGTCTGCAGCAGGAGGAATTTAGGTTTTATGGATGTAAATAGAAGTCATACAAGTCCTATCCACCTCATGAAACACTTTGCATTCATTTCACCAACAGTTCTTTTCTCTTTTCTTCCCTGCAAGTTGTGCCTAAACAACATGGCCCAAAGAAAGGCTGACAAAATCAAACAAACACCAATTTTGTGCTGTTTGTTCAGTGGTAATTGGTTCATTACAGGTCAAATCCTGAACTGTAGCACTGCAACTGGGGAGCTTTGACCCTGTTCATGTAAAACATGTGGCTTTGGGAAGCACAGTAATCATTATGCAGAATCAAGCCTCTAATTAGACTGATAAAATCTCAGTAATGCATAAACTTCAGCAGGACAGGTGAAACCCATGTTCCAGTTTGCAAAGCTTGTTGTCTTTTGAGGAAAAACATTTTTATACAGTATTGCAGAGTATTCAAATGATTATAATTGGCATAAATCAACTTGTGCCATTTTTATAGAGCTAATGGATGTCTTGAAAATGTTCCAGGTAGATCTCAATATAGTCTTAATGCAACAAATTAGCTGTTTAGTAGAATTCATTGGTGAAGCCCCATATTGCTTGTCTGGTTTTTCACTTCAGCCATTTATCAATTTATCCCTAATTTCATTGAGAAAATGTTGACCCAGATGATGTTAAAGGCAGAAATTTTAATGTAGGCAGCACTTTTCTGGGTATCTTCTGCAGCCAAACCCCAGAAACACCCAGTTTCAAGAACTAGCACTAAAAACTGTCATTAATGCCTTCAACACCAGCAGCACAGGAGTGAGCACAGAGCTTGGGTTCCTCCCTCAGACCTCTCGTGGGTCCTGTACCTCTGGAACAGGACCTGGATGGTCCCTGTGGGTAGCAGTAACACATGGAATAGTTTCTGTGTTAGTAAGAATATGTGTATAGATGTTACTAGAAAAGTTCATGCTATGAAAAGTATGTGCTTGTAAAGCAGAACAGAGAGAGAAAGGAGAGCAGTGATTAGCAGGGACTGGAAAATTACCCTCTGTTGTAGCTGTAATGCAGGACTTACACCAAGTGGGAGCTGGGGTGCAATCCCTGGCTGAAAGTGCTGTCTGCAGACTCATACAAAATCTGTATGAAGGAGAATTTCTGTTGACCTGAAAAATGACTGCTAGCAATTTCTTTTTCCTGGTGATTTGCTTATTTGTTCTCAATACTGATTAATTAGAGAGGAACCAAACCAAGACATGCTCCAAGGCTTTCTGAGCTCCTTAAATCAATCTAGAGAGACCACTGCTCCAAATAAAACTGGCTGTATAAACACACCACTGTATAAATGTTTGAGAGATGCTATTGGACTGGAACAATATGCCAGACATCACTTCTAAGATTTATGTATTTAGAATCTGAATAATATTCTGTAGAATCTCCATTATGGGTCAGGCCACACGTTGTAATTGTAATTGACTGGCAGCATACAGTGCAGCTTGTTATTTTTGCTATCTCCTTAATCCTAGTGAGAATAAACCAGCAGTCTGAGGGAAGAAACCATCAGAGTTTATATAAACCAGCCTTGGGGTTCAGAGCCAGGAGTCCTCACTGGGCTCAGGAGTCCTTGCATGAACAACCCACGGGGAACCTTTGTGTCTTTGCTCTGTGCTGAGCTGAAGTGACCCAACAAAGCTCATTTGTCTCCTGCTGAGCCCCAGCCAAGGCAAGAAGCACCTTTTGTGCTGCTGACAGCGTTTGGATGTCCCTGGGCTGTAGGAAGCAGGATGCTTTCTGCAGCAGTCTGTGCATTTCTGCTCCAGGGCTGATTTAGTCCAGTTTGGTTGGATGTTTGCATGTTTGACTTTTCATTTAGTCCTTGCAAACAGAGAGCTGAGAGATCCAGGTTGCAGATGACATCGGGATGCCTAAATAAGAAGACAAAGCGTTCTGAGCTGCCCAGGGAGATGGCAGCTGTGTGAGTTCACAGTTAGTTTTCACATTTCACAGAAAGGAGTTTACATTTGGGCCCTTCCTTAGGGAGCTGTTTGGCATCCTTGTGTAAACAGCGAGGTCTTCCTTGCCCAGAATAGCTCCTATCCCAATCCCAGCAGGCATCCCAACACAATCCACAGGAGCCAGAGCCCTGGTGTGCAGGACCTGCAGCCCCAGGCAGCTCTGCTGGCCCTGCCTGCAGCAGCACACCTGAAAGCCTTCCCTGCCAGGACCCTCCAGAGGTGCTCCAGGGGTCCCTGTTGCTCCCAGGCAGAATCCCACCTGGAATATATCTCAGACCCTGCTGTCCCCTCAGCAGCAGGTGTCAGGAGCAGGCCTTGGCATTCCCTCCTGTGCCACCCCTTTGGGAAGGAGCTGTGGCTGCATCTCCTCACTGCTCCTTGGGAAAGCCTTGGGAACCAAACGACAGCTGGGGATGGCTCAGCCTCCCCCTAACTAGTTAAGCAATTTAGTTACTTAATAATTAACTGGCTAGACTTGCCCTAAGGGGGAAAAAAAAAAAAACCAACGAAAAAACCTATGACTGATTTTTTTAAATGGAAAAAAGCACAGTTGCCAGGGAACAATAGCAGCAGCTGGATGGGGGCTGCCCTTAGCTGGGGTATTTTGGGTGGGTTGAAAAGCAGGAGGCAGAAACCACGTGGATTGTGGTTATCTGTGGTTGTATCTGGTGTTCAGTGGTCATGTAGGACTTGTGTAAATACACACAAACTCCTTCCTGAGCTCTTTGCACTGGGGGAGTTACTGGTGATCAGGGTGAATGTTGTATCATTGTCCAAATAAGCCATTTGTTTGGAGTGGAAAATCTTTTAAGGCAGAGCAGTTTTCCATCTATTATTAGATCAATTGATTTCGTTGAAAAGAACACAAAGTTTTCTGGCACTCAGGCCATTTTTTAAAAGGTCTTGTGGGATTCTTTAGGGTTCTTCAGTGATGTGAAAATGAATTATCTGTTCCAAATCTGAGTATTTTTTTCACTGTATCATTCAATCTACTAAACATTATTACATCTTGCAGGCCTTGCCTCCCTTCTCCTCTTGGAAACACTTCAATTTGAACTCATAAACCTTCACTTGGGAATTGCAAAACCTCACATTACGTGTCTTAGTCATTGAGGAATTTTAAAGGAGCCCCTGGAGTCCTACTTGCCACGTTTTCATAACACTTAAATCTGATTTGTTGGATCATTCTCCAAAGGTTAATCAGAATAGTTTTCAATTGGGTGGAGGGAGGATCCAGGGATTTATCTTAAAAATATCATGCAAGTTACTTAATCTACTTAAAAGAAAGACAGAATTGTGGTTGGACATGAGCCTCATCTTTCAAATGTGGTGCCTCTCAGCTGAGTCTGGTGACAAGCTCCAGAGCTGGTGTTTAGTGATGCTTAGAGGTAGCATAAAGCATCAATTCGATTTTTTCCAGTCATTTTTTAAATTCCCTGTCTGATGCTTAAAAAAACCCTCTCTCCTTTTTTTAATGCTTTCAAGCATTTTCCAGAAATTTGAAACTTTTTTGGACTAATAGTTACTCTGAAGGTGTCTGGGATAGCACAGGTTCATTTTGATGGTCAAACCCTAATGTGAACCTCAATGAAAATGTTCTTGTGGCTTTTGTTTTCTTTTTTAATCTGAGGCAAATATCTGCCATACTGCTGTGACCACTCCAGTCACAGAAAGCTGCCAGCATTTCCCAAGCCAGTAATGTTAGAGAAAAGCTGGAATTACAGGGACATTTAGGGACATTATTTTAAAAATAGTAAGAATTGGAATTGATCTGCAGAAGTAACTTACTAAATTCTGAGTGAACTTTCCTTGCAGCAGAAAATTAAATGTATGTGGACACAGATGTGTGCTCAGCTCTTTAGTCAGGATGGTTTGTGTCCTCATCAGTATATTAAATATGTTATAGATGTTATCTATATGCTGATTTCCTCTTAAGCTATGTCTAACACCAGAAGCTTAACTGAGGTCTGAAAAATGTAAGAGTGATTTCTAAAAGCTTCCCATTTTACCCTTCTCTGTTGCTTGGTAGCAATAGTTTCAGCCCAAATAAAACTTGAAAACCGAGAGAAGTGTGGTTTTTATTTTAAATTAGAAAATATAAAATGGTCAGACTAGAAATCATCCAAACCTCTTTGCAGAACTGTTTTCAGAATCAGTTTTCCCCAAATGCTGCAGGGGAAAAAGCCAGCCCTTGGCTCCTTCCAGTGGAAAATGTTAGTGGAGTTTGCATGGGATGTAAATTAAAGCAGGAGAGAGTCGTAGGGAAGCTGACAGCAACTGGGCCTGTTTGAAAGAAAACAAAGTGAAAGTCAGTGGGAGCCTGGCTGCCCTGGAATGCCTGCCCCAGTTGTGAACTGTGTGATCCAGATGGTTTTCCTCCTGGAACAGGGAGCACAGCACAGCCAGGACACAGCTCCCAGGGCTGCTCCTACATGTGCAGGGAGGGTGTGCCCCAAATCCCTGCTCCAGGCTCTGGGGAGCCCCCAGGGTTTGTCCCAGATCCCTGGGGATGGCTCCAGGCTGTGGGGAAGGTTTGTCCCAAATCCCTGGGGATGGCTCCAGGCTGTGGGGAGCCCCCAGGGTTGCCCCAAATCCCTGCTCCCAGCTGGCTCCAGGCTTTGGGGAGCCCATGAGTGCTTTTCTCCTCTCCATCAGGAGAAGCAGAGGTGCCCCAGCTCCCTGGACAGGGAGGAACAGGAGGAATGTGGCAGGGACAGCACAATGCAGTGTGTGCCCCAGACAGGGGTAGTTTAAATGTAAAAGGAGCTGAAATATTCCAGATATTTACCAAATGAAAATGCCCCGTGTTCTGCAGAAGACTGTTTCTCTTCAGAGGCAACATCCATTTTCCAGGTTTGCCAGTATGATGGAGCTTATGTGGAATTAACAGCCCAAAGGAGATGATTCAGGCTTCTCCAGGATCTGGAAGTGGATGATAACCACCTTGTTTGCTTTGGGCCACCTAAGCCAGCATCACTCTGAGTGCCAAATGTCCCTGTGAGAATCGTGGCAGGATGGGGGGCAGGTCCTGCCTGGGATCTCTGATCCTTGCTGGCAGACTGCACTTGGGTGTAAATATGTCATAGTTTTCAGACACATGTCAAACCCAAGTGTGGGTCCTCTCTCTGGAGAGTGGGCTCCTAATTTTGGAGCCCTCTGAAATGTTAACAGTGCTCATGTTGTAACTGGAGATTAAAGAACACTCTCAGAGGACTCTCTGCCTCTGCAGTTGCCACAGTGCTGCAAGGTCACGTCTGATGTTGCAGATTCTCCTTTATTTTTTCTGAGGAGTTGGTGTTAATCAGCTTTCAAGGGCAGGCTGGCATGTTAATGGAAATATCTAATGCTCCTGCTTTTCCTGGCTATCTCTTGCCTGCCTTCCTTCCCCCCATCCATCAAGATTAACAAGAATTTATTATGTTCAGCTTCCTTTCAGGAGGTATCATTAGAGGCACGTAGCCATTTGTAAGATTTATTTATTCACCCCAAGGATGCTGGAAAGGTGTGCAAGCTCAAGGAACACACACATAACTCAATATGGGATGAGGGGAAGGCCTCATCTTATCAGAATTGTTCCTTAATGAGGAATAAATATCAGCCCAGGGCACCGTTCTGCCCAACATCAGTCTCCCTCTAAGGCAGATGCTCCCTGGTCCTGGTGTAGCTGTGTTTATACAAATTTTAAAGCAAGCTTGGTTGCCAGCAGGAGGCTCAGAATACCCCCAGTGCTGCCTGTGGCGCATCTTTAACTTCTCCATTATGGATCTCATCTCAAAACTTGATCCACCACCTCCCTGTCCTGCCTAACTCACACCCTGGGAGCGGGTGCAGAATCCCAGAGGCTCCTCTGGTTCATTTCAGGAGTGAACAGAGCCCAGCAGTGGTGCTGCTGTGGATGTTGGAGCTGTGATGTACAGTGTGCTGCAGAGGTGATTTGCACTGCTCCCTGAACCCATCAGGATCCATTTACCCACGCATCCATCAGGGGCTGGCAGTCCCAGGTTTCTCTCCTTGCAGGTGCATGGCAGAGTTGATCCATGTGTGGTCAGCCAGGGCTGCTCAACATCTGCAAGTGCCAGACAAACTTACAAAATCCTCCTTTTTTTTTTCCTCAGCAATGTTTGTGGGTGGGAAGGAAGGATTTTCCTCACTCATTCATTCATTCATTCATGTGATCCTACACTTGTGAGTAAGCCCAAGGAGGAAAATGCATGCAAATAACGCAGATTTTAGCTGTAATTTCTGGAAATTCCTTTGAAGGAAATTAAGGAAATTGAATATTAGTAGCTGCTTCCTTGTTTCCAAAACTTTATAGAGGAGTGAAATTAATACAAGATATTGAGTTCCTCTGTTAAGGAGCTCTGCAAATGAAGTGTGGGGAGCTCATGGAGTGTTTCCCACCTCCGTGACTGATTGGAACATTCTCCTGTAACCTTGATGTTCTTCAGAGCAGGTCATGGCAGTGGGAAAACTAACTCAGGCCCTTAGTGATGCTGTTGATACTCCTGAATTTGAAAATCCATGTACCTGAATAAAAATTTGGGAAACTTAAACAGTGTCTACGTCAAGAAGGTCGCCTGGAGCCCATATGTAAATTATTAAATACTACATGTAATGGAACCCAATATTCTTGGAACACGAAGCAGCAGCTAAATGGAAACTTTGGCTATTACCATATTCATGTTTCATGCAAAAATATTTTCAAGATCAAAGTTCTGTTATTAAAACAATGAGTATGAAAATAACAAAATTGCTTTTCATAAAACAAACATATTCTTTGTATCTGAGAGGCTTTTCACAGAAATCTGTATTTTGAAGCAGTAATACATTACAGATTTCTTTGCTGCACTACTTTGATTCATTCATTAAAATAGTTTTGATTTTGGCATGTTGAAAAGGTCTAAATAAAAGCATTTTAGTTACATAAATACAGACTCTGTGGATTCAACAGTAATATGGTACGTTTGGAAAAGTGTCATTTATTCTGAAAATACACAAAGACCAAACCACAGACAGAATTTTCTGTACATTGTAAACATTCTCACAGTATGGGTATAAATATCCCTTTTTTGATTCATTGCATGCCAGGTCGTCAAGCAAAGAGATAGAAAAAGAAGCTAAAGAAAAGGGATTATTAATTTACTAAGATGCTTAAAGGCAGTGAAAGCCAAACAATAAAAGAGCTCACAAAGTTTTAAGTCACTGTATACAGACAGGGCCATAGCATTACAATAACAATACCAGATAATATAATCTCACATTTACATCACTTTCATCCACAGGATCCCCACAAGCTGTGGCGTGTTTGGGGATTTGTGGTGGGTGTTTGGTGTCTGGTGGGTCCTGGGCAGAGCTGGGCTGCTGTCCCACCTCAGAGGGATGTTTAGGGAAGGTTTAAGGGGGTCAGTGAAGATCCTTCTCCTGTTTGCTGCATTTTCAGTCTGAAGTATTTTGAGCCCAGGGTACAAATTCTTCTCCTTCCTTCCCTAAAAAAGGTTTCCCCCCTCTTTCCTTGCAAGCTCTTCGCTGCACCAATTTCCTTCATTTCTTTATGGACCATTTTGTCCAATATCCTTCCTCTGGCAACTCAAAGTGTTACTTCTTTTCCAGGAATGGGAATCCACCAGTTGGCAATCAGATCATGTACTTCCAGACTTGTACTTCTCCCTCATTTTGGTCCTGCAGGACCCAGCAGAAGGCAGGAGCATGTCTGACATGATTGCATCCAACCTGTCCAAGCAGCAGCAGATGCTCTCGTTGTCCACACCCACACCCAGCTGTGGATTTGGAATTACATCAATATCTCTCATTCTGCTGTATCTTGTATAAATCTGGTGTTTGCTGTCCAGCAGCACCTCATTGTCTTGGCCAAGGGGTGACAAGCATGTGCAGATTCCTTCTCTTATGAAACAAACCCTTTTTAAGGAGAGGACAGAGATTTGGGCTGTTCCCCTGAGCAGCCACCCAGGAGAAATGACCCAACTGGACCAGCCCGTGGCTTCCCCACCCCACTGGGAATGAAGAGGGGGAAGGTCCCTGGAAGGTGGGGAGGGAGCTGCTGGGGGTCCCCACTCCCTGCCAGGCTGCCAGGCAGAGGAGCTGAATAAAGCCTCATTTTACATGTAAATGTATGTAAATTTTGGTGGGTCTAAAGGAAATTTAGACTTCAGAAACGAACGATTTTGGTGCCTTTTGTTTTTTTCTTTTATCTATTAATTGTCTTTTAAATATGCATTTAAAAATGCACCAGTTTGTGCCCAACAGAGCAAATCCTGAAGCCTTTCTCCAGCTGAATTCCTCTTAGGAGCCTTGTTTGCTCTTTTCCTGGCAGAGCTCCCAATGCCTTGATAGCAGTTTTATCAGAGTAAAGCCCTGCGTATGTGCATGACACTAAAGAGCTAAAATTATCTCTAAATGGAGGAAAAAAAAAAAAAAAAGCCAATATATATTGTTCTGAGAAAGATTGCTCTTTGGTGGGCCCAGAGGGGACATATTGTAAATATGATTTAAAAATGTCTCTGCTACTACTGTCTGATCTTATCATCAGATGTTGCTGTGGAATTTGTCTACACAGACCCCAGAAAAGAAAAACAGATTGAGAACATTAACTTGTACTGTGAGAAAATATCCCCAACTTACTCTGTCTGGCACCAAAAAAACCCCACCAACCCAACAACTCTGCATTAGAAATGTGCTCTAAAAATGGAAACAAACATTAAAATGCTGTCTGTCTGCTTTGATCGCTCTGAACTGAAAATGTAAGTGCTGCTTGTGGATTCTTTGATGTCGGGGAAGTGACATTTTCCCCCGGTTCTGTCTGACTGGTGTGATGAACTTCAGGTTTTCATCTGTCTTTCCTGACACCGAGGGTACGACACAGCTCCGAGCAGGATCCCTGCCTGGAATCTGGTTACAGCAGCCAGGCAGCAACCTCTTCTCAGGCTTCTTTTTGTTAAAAATCTTCTATTTGGCCAAGAAATCATTAGTTGTCTCACAGACTGGCCTAGAGAGAGGCTGGTTTTTTGTCAGTTGAGCTTTTTTAGCTTAAGTCAGCAGCATATCATACTGTAAAAACCACAATTTTTGGGTTTTTTTTTTTGAGGAGATGCTCAATAATGCAGCAGTGGGCAGTGAAGATGACAAGGCAAGTCAAGTCTGAAGTTAAATGCAGTTTAAGAACACAATTAGCTTTGCACAGCCAAAAGCTTTTACATTTTGTCGTTTTCTAAGCACTGAAACACGAAGTAGTCCTGGAAATAATAGAGAGGCTGTTATTGAGAATAATATTTGCATTTTAAAGCTGTTTTCAATGATCCTGGGAAAGAGAGAGAAATTCTTAGGTGTGAAGGAATATATGCAATAATCTGGTAGGATTTCTAGCATGTCTTCTATGTAATTCATGCCTTGGGGTCTGTCTTTAAGCTACCAAAATAGGATTTCACAGGTAAAAGTCAATGTCATTTCTGGGGGTGGCAGCAGTGTCGAAGGCAGGATGGAGAAAAGTGCAATGCACACGTGCTGAGGCTCTGTGGGCAGGCTCAGAGCTCTGACAGCCATCCAAGGCCACTCATGAATTCCTGTCCTGTGGCCCAGCTGTGTCTCAGCACCAGCAGGAATTTGCCTGCACTTGCCTGCTCTCAAGCCTTCAGCTGGGGTGGAGCTGCCCTATGGTGGAAGCAAAATGAGATCCCCCAGTTATAATTAAACATCTAATGAAGATAAATGGAGGGGAAGAAAAAAAAAAGACCATTTTTCTGGTTCTTTTTGCACTGTAGGGTGCTTGGTGCATGGCCATCCACAGCCCATGTGTTGTGCAGAAATCTGTAGTGAAAAGCATTTTTCCTGTTCAAAGAGTGCTGACCAGGCAAATATTCTGCTTTGGGTGGGGATTAGAAAAATAAGTCTTGGCCTCAGGACTTGGATATATTTGCCACTTCAGGTTGCTGATTGAGTGAGATTAACGAGGCTGGCTCTGTGTATTCTTCAAGCTCCTTTCCAGGCTCAAGCACAGCTCAGAAGAAACAGAAGAGGTAACCTGGCCTTGTCTCCTTGTTCTGTACCAAACATCCCAGCTTAGTGAAAAGTTGTCCTAGATTGCAAGGCAAGATGTGTTCTATTTGCCATCTGTTAGAGGTGTGGCAGTTATCTGCTGTTCATTGAGCAGTTTTCTTTATCTCTCCCACAAACCAATCCTTCCCCCAGGAGACATCTGCTGTTAATGGCCATTGAATGTCCCTGCAGGGCTGAGAAAAGTTACAGCATCCTATGGGAGCTGCTCTGCCCAGAGGAGGAGCCCAGCATTCCTACCTGGATATAATCTGAGATTCTGGGACACCAGACTCAGCCTTTCCACTGGCTCCCAGAGGAACAGCTGGGGTTTTCCACTGGACCTTCAGAGGAAGCCTCCACCCTTCTACAGGATCCCTGCTCTGACAGAACCACATCTGCCACTCCAGGGGACTGCAGCCATTCCAATCTGGACTGCCACCAACACCCTGACCCACAGGGTGTCAGGCTGTATTCTGACTCTGTCAGGGGTTTTTCTTTTGTATTATTGCATGTATTTTGGGTTTTTTTCCCCTTTTCCTAATAACTTGTATTTCTGACTTGGTGTCTCTCACTGGTTTTGCTTTCAAACCAGAACAAAAGTGCTCTCCATGCCATCCTTCCCAACATGGAATGCCCTCATGGCTGCATGGATTTACCCAAAGCAGCCTGATCAGTCAGCAGCGAGCCCTGGTTTGGGAGCAGAGCTCTGTGCACACACACAGAGCTGCAGCTGGGGGAGAGCTGCACACACAGGTGGGGCAGCAGAGTGGGAATGAACAAACACTCAGAACACGACATAATTTAGAGTTTAGGCTTCAAACTGTGCTACAGGAGAGCTTACAAGGAGCTTCTGTGCCCACAACTGTGGAATTCAGGAGGATGCTTAGCAGGAGTTGGCATGGTTAGAGAGAAAATAAATGTTACCTGCAGGAGCTCAGGGAGAGAGTGTAATCAGAGATAGATCTGAAGGTACAGGACTCTGTAAAGAACAATAAATGAATGAATGATGAGTCCTACAGGCTCTGTGTAGTCCTTATATTTTTATAGATAAGTATTTATGGTTGAAGGAGTTGTGCACTTGTGTAAATAGAAGCTTCCACATGGTAAGAATGCTTGAAAAGGAGTGAGGTTTGTCTATTTTTTATTATCTCAGCTGCTTTTTTGGCTTCTCTAGCTGCTGCTAATGCATTCTGTGGCTTGTCTTCTTTTCTGACTGTATTTAGAGACAACTGGGGCATCATGAGGAGGAAAATGTTTCTGGAGTGCTTCCCAAGAGTGCAATTATTTTGAGCAAAAATTGCACAAACAAATATTTGGAAAAAATCCTAAAATATTTCACATTTTGGTAACGTTTACACTCTGATCTTTTTCTCATTTTCATTGTTTTATTTCAGGAAGATGGCAGAAATCAGGGAAGTTGTTACTATTTGCTCCCACAGAATAATCAGACCAAATGGCAATGGCAAGAAAATTTCATATACAGCAGCAGTCAGTGTAAGGGCATGTAAAATAATCTGTCTTCTCTAAATTCTGATTTGGAGTTATTTGTTTCTATTAAGGTTGCTTAAGGAAGAATAGAAATAAACTTGTTTAAGTTTATCCCCAGTGCTAGTAGTTTTGGAGTCATAGTGTACACCTACTTTTCTGCTCTGATTATTTTGGGTATTTTAAAATGCAGAGATTATATAGAATAAATCCCAATAAATCCCATTGGAAATGTCCTTCCTTTTCCCCTTGTGCCTGTTTTGGAGCAAGCTGGAGAATCCCAGTGATGGCAATGTGTCATTTTGCCTTTTGTTTTTCTGACTATTTGAATTCCAAATGGAACATGACAAGGGCAAACTACACTTTTGAACTCTGACCTCTGCTTTAAATTGAATGTGAAGTCTAAATATCTCCCTCTTTGACTGTATCCAAAGAGAGGTTTGTCAGAGACATCTTATAACCTTGTGGCTGCAAGGCTATCCTCTATTAATTAAAAAAAGTTTTCTGAAGAAGTTCTGGGGGGGCAAACGTGGGGAAGAAAGGCACATTGTTCCCGTGGACAAAGACAGGGGATCAATTTTCATAAATCTGCATTCCCAAGACAACTGTTCAAATCTGGTAAAAGGTCCATTTCTTTGAACTTACATACCAGAAAGCTTTTATTCCCCTGCTCTGCAGCAGACAGGAGTGCAGGTTAACTGTGTCTCATCAATGTCATGCTTTAGATGTTCCAGCAAGAAATTCTTTAGTTCAATGAGGGAAGGTACCACCTACCTCAAGGAAAAAAAAAAAAAAAAAAAAAAGAAGAAGAAAAGGGAAGAATGAAAGGGTTACCTGTGGTGCCAGACTGTGTTTTAGAAGATTCAGTTTCTCCAAGTTTTCAAAGCCCAGCTTTTAAGCTTCATGGTTTAAAATTGTTGGATGTTATAATTAAGGATTTAACGTCACTCAAAAAATTGATTTTTTTATTTCTGGAATAGCACGTATCAAAATTCTAACCACAAGTGTCCTGCCTACCCTAAAATCTTTTGCTTTGGAGTTGTTACTGCTATTGATTCACTCTTTTGAGACTAAATGATAGTAAAAAAATGAACTTTACTTAACCACAGTTCACTGCTGACACAAAATCCACACCACTTTGCAAGTTCTCAGCAGCATTGCACTGCAATGATGTGCTTGGCCACTCATGCAGAAGAAGCATATTTTTATTTCCAGAGCTTGTGAAACACAAACATTTGCCTTAGTATTTTCTCCAATAATATTAATATGTATTGAATATTTTTGTTAGAGGAGCTTCTGGACATCCTGAGTGCAAAGAGACCATAGGTACCTACATTTATATATGACAAGCAGTGCATAGTCTAAATGTAATCCCAACCTCAAAAAAATTAAAGCAACAAAGGCAGGGAGGAAAGATTTATTTGAGCTATTTCCTAGACTGAAATTCTTTTTGTCCTCTTGCCCTTTTGCTGTTCTTCACTTTCTTGTTTTCAGTCCTTTTTTTAAATGTTTTCAAACTTTTTCCCACCACCAGGAGGGCCAGGAATAGACTTTCCTGAAAATGATGAGTCCTGGCACCATCACAGCACTTCCATGACTGGAAAGTGGAAGGGGCTAAGTAAAAAGACAGGAAATCCAGGAAGATTTTGGGATCTCTAGATCAAGTTTGTCTGTGCCAGAACAGAAAATGCCAGGAGCTGCTCTCAGGTTCACAGGCAGAGCTTAGCTAGAAGTTAAAACGCCAAGAATTTCATTTTAACACCAACAACTTCATTGATAAATTTCCTGGTCTGAGTTTACAGACTGCCAAAATGCTGCCATAAAGGGAATGCAGCAAATCCAGGGGATGCAACCTGTAAAAAAAACCACCTGCTGAAGTGTAAAAATACAATTTTTTTCCCCTGTTTTCTTTCTTCTCCTCTTTGCTTCCCTGACTATTTACCCCTCAGGACCTTTTCCTCATCTCTTCAGATGCAGGTTCAGCCAGACTTTAATGAAGATTTTACTGCATCACCTTTGGATCTGTACAGGTGTGTTACACCTACCTAAAAGTGTCTTTTTCTCCTCTAGCTACAGGCAGGCACAGCAAATGAATTAGTTTTTGTTTTTCAGACATTTTTAATATTAAGAAAAAGTAATATCCATGAAATGAATGAGGAAAAAAACCTCAAAGGAAAAAAAACCTGGCAACTTAGTTTTAATGACAGCATCTGTTTGTAGGTGTATATATAAAAATCTATATATACACTTATGATTTAAATACAATTTGATAATTAAAGTAGCTGATCAGTATCTTTACTCTTTTAAATAGGAGAAGCTTCTCTGAATTGGTGAAATTTGGGTCAATTATAGAATCAACTAAAGAAACCCAGTATCCATAAAATAATTGGTTATAAGGAATAGTTATACTCTGAATGCCCTTTTTTCCCCAGAAATAAAGGCACAGGAGTGTGGTGTAACCAAAATTTCACTTCTCACCACTTTGGCCATCTGTGCTTTGATCCTTGTATTGGCACAGACAATTCTCAGCAATTATTCTTGGGCACTTATTCTATGTCTTTTTCATACACATTTTAAACTTTCTTTCCTCACCCCCTCTCAGTGTCTTACAGCCTCTGCTTGTTTGAAAAATCTGCAGAGATTTTGAGGAATAAATTCTGCTCTCTGTGGTGCAGTTTGCAGCCTGCCTTGTGCTCTGGCTCTGCTTGGCTTTGGTGAGAACTGAGCTGCTGCAACTCCAGCCCAGGATCCTCAGCAATTACCAAAACCTAAACAGACTGTCACTTCAAAAGGATCAGCATTTCCTTGGGAAGAATTTAAGTTAAAAAAACATCAGGAAGGCCCAGGATGACAGAAAAGATGTGGAGTATTCCACAGGAAAGGAGAAACTCCAAAGCAGAGGATTTATGTGGTCTAACTCCACTGTTTGTGTGTGGAATTATTATAAATGTTTTTCATCAATGGGAAGAGTTGAAATATGGAATTAACTCCTGATGAATTGGAGATGGGCATGCACTCCCAACTGGAGAATGTAACCTAAGATACAGTGGCCCTTTAATCTTCAAGTTCACAAAATAAGTGATGTATTCCAAGAGTCTCCATGCTGGGTCATCTGGAAGGCAGTGACCATTATGGTTTTCATTAGGAAAGAATGAGGGAGATAAAGACTGAGGGAGATAAAGGAGATCCACAGGCCTTGGAGGCTTTAAACACACACAGAACTGATTTGTTAAGGGAATATCTTTTTGCTTTCTGGACAAAGCAATAAAACTGCAGTTAGTGGAGAGGAAATGCTGGGCCCTGGAAGTGTGGGATGTGTGAAATGGGAAGGTTTTCACTACTGGGAGGTGGAAGATCAGGGTGTACATGGCTGCCAGTAATTTTAATGTGCTGTTGGATTTCATGATGTGCTATGCCATATATAATGGGCACTGATGGGTTATTAACAGAGCAGGAGCTGCTGGCAGCTCTGGCCTGGATTTATGGTGTGGCTCTCATGGAGAAGGCGCTGGATAAGGTGCAGTAAATAACAAATAAATTAAACTGCAAAGCAAGGAAGGTCATTCATTCCTCTATTGTGGCCCATGGACTTTGGCTGAATGCATGGGCAGGGCTCACACAGCTGGGTGGGAGCTGCAGGAGGCTCCAGGCTGCTCCAGGAGTGTGGGATAACCGGTGGGACACATAGAGAGCTGTGAGTAGCCCAGCAATTGTTCATTTGTTCTCACTCTGTGTGCTGAGGATGGGCAGAGCTGGCACAGGTGTGTCCTGCACCCCCACACAAGGTCTGCTGGGCAGAAACCCCACAAACTGGTGTTGGTTTTTGTCCTTTTCCCAGTCTGAGCTGAGGCTGGGGCACATGTGAGTGGCTGTGGTTTCTCAAGATGAGCAACCAAATCAGAAGCCCATGGTGAAGGCAGAAGCTCTGATCCCTGAGTGCTCAACAGCACTGTTGGTAGGAAGCACAAAAATAACTATGGTTTAAAGAGATTTCCCAGAGAAGGGTTAGTGTGTGGGTAAAGGACAAGAGAAATTGTAGAGGTGACTATTGATGTAGAAGTGACTATTTAAATATTGATATTTAATTAAATCTTGATATTAGTGCCCATTCCCAGTTTGGTGCTGTGTGTGAGTTCAAAACTGATGGTCTGGTCAGTGCAGGGGACTGCCAGCAGTGGAGTTCTCCTTGTTCCAGCAGAGTGAAGCACAGCTAAGTCTGCTGTAACCAACCCATGTGAAAGGATTCTTTCAAACTCCATGATCTTAACCTGTTTATTTATCATTTACATTTATGGAATTGATTCCTGCAAAATATTTATAACAGAAGATTGAGGTGGTCAAACTCTCCTTACAAAAACTGACTTGACTGACCTGCCACAGTTATTAGTATTTGCAGAATGAAAGAGTTATGAAAATCCCAGTATTTTCAAGTGAGGTTTCCTTAGCTTGAAGATACACTCTCTGTGTTTACAGAAAACTGAAGTTTTAGAAAGTGATTTCATAATTCCCAAGGAGAAAACAACATCACGCTTCTGTCCAAGGGGAAATGGATCAAAAGGGGTTTGTTTAGAGAGCAGTCACATTTCTTCACATCACTTCCAGTTGTTGCAGGGCTGCTGTTGCCACATCATCACTCCTAGAAGTGCATCAGCCTTGGAATGCCATTAAACTTTCTGTTGTGGCCTGCAAAAATGTGTTCTGCTTTCTGCTCAGTGCCTAGGGCAGGGGGCATTTTTCTGAACCCATGAACAGGATGCCCAGAATGATGTGAGGAGGTTTTCAAGGTGGAATGTTTATGCAGAGGTGAAAAGCCTGGCTGAGGTGTCAGGAGCCTGAGACAGGTGTGAGCTCCATCCCAGCTCACCACGTGCAAATGCTTTCCTTGCAGGGTGTCAGGGAAATCTCCAAGGGAGCACTGGAGCTGTGTCCCCCCTGCCCCACTGCAGCCCTGGGATGCAGCTTCCAGGGGCTTGGAGGGGCTGAGCTGCACAGCCTCAGCCTCTGCCTGCCTGTGGCTTTTCCCTCTCCCTCAGTTTGTGCCAGCCTGGAGTCCCAGCTGATGCCTCAGGATTTCAGCTTTGATATTTTTCATATGTTTGTAACCCTGCAGTTCTTTAGTGTATAACTCCAAACTCCACACACAGTGTGAGCTGCTGCTCTCCCATTTGGGGCAGACACAACAATTCCTCTCCAGGCCTGGCCATGAAGGACACCTCACTGCCTCAGGCCTGAGAGATGGGAACAAAAGTGAGTTGGGGGAGCAAACTTGGGGTCAATGACTTCATTACCTGAAGCTGGAATTGGCAGATTAACCCCAATATGCAAATGGCCCAAACTTATAAAAGTGTTGTGAAAACCCTGACCCATCATCCATTTTTGGGTGCAGCCCCTGGGGGGCTTTGTCTGCCCTAAATGTACCTGAAGCCCTTCAATAAATAGAGCAGCTTTTTATTCCCCTAATTTTGTCTGGCCCCTGTTTTTAGGTAGCCCCAAAAGGCACCACACTGTGGGATGTGGGACTCTCCTTCCACCAGCTCTGCTGGGCTCCAGGGCCAGGAGGGCTCTGGGTCAGCTGCCCTGGGCAGTTCTGAAGGCCAGGCTGGGGCAGTGGCACTGCCTGCTGCTTCTTCTGTCCAACCTTCACAGCAGCAGCAGCAGCACTGCTGCTTTCTGCTTGTTTTTCCCCAAAACACTTTACAAGGCTGTTTCTCCAGTTACAAGGGATTCTGGCTTGTAGGTGAGCTGGTGGGTGTGGGGAGAGAGCTGGGGCTCCACTGGATGCACCCAAACAGCCAAAGCAAAACTGATTTTTATTTACCCTGGAGGGCTGTGAGTAGGTTTAATGACAGCTACAAACAGCATTCACATTACGTGAATCAGGATAACCCTGGCCTGAGTTTTGCTATAAAGAACACATTTTAAAAAATGAATTAATGAGGATTTCTACTTTTATCCCCAGTGGAAAAATATCTTTTAAAAGTTGGAAAACAGTATGTTTTGTTTGCTGTTTGTTTCACAAAAGTTTAGACTATTTTGAGAGGCCAATAAAGATTCACTGACGTCAAAATGGAATATTAAAGGCAGATGTTCCTGGTTAGCTTAGTTATCCCTAACCAGTTTTCCTGATTTTTTTTTTTTTGAGAGATAAGTCTAGACTAAGCCAAGCACATTTCTGAAGTGTACTTTTAACTTGTTAGTTGGTTATTCAGTGATTTTCAGAATAAGGCTATAAATTTTATTTCCTCTACCTAGTTTCATTATTAATTAGTGGGTGACATTTTGATAAGCCAACAATATTACTGAGCTTTATCCAGGAAAAAAAAGTCTCAGCAGTGTTATTAGAGACAGATGAAACATGCCACTGGTTTGAAAAATCAAACATCTGGAGAAGATGGATGTTTAGGTGAATGGTATAAAAGAGCTTTAAGATTTAGATAAAGCAACAAGATTAATATATATGAAGAATGTTGCCTCAGTGAATTATTTTCAGTTCATTCCCTGCCATAACCTCAAATATATTGTACCCAGATTAGGTTCTCAGAGGAGGCAAACTCAGGGTTGGAAGTTGCTTCAGAGGAGGGTGAGGAAAGCTGTGCAGCAGCACCCAGATCCACAGCACCCCGTGCTGATCAGAGGAGAAATATTGCTCCATTAGCTCTCCTAGTAAATGTGCTCTGGATCAGGACAGCAATAAATTAAATACAAATTTAGAGATGGCTGCTGGAACCAGCCTGGCCCATTTGCAGAAGCAAAAGCACTCAAGGCTGCTTCCAGTTTTGCCACCACATTTTAGGCAGCTGGTACAGTCCTGCCTACATTCCTTTTCCACCAGAAAATGGATTTTGCTTCTGACAGAGGTCACAAGGGATTAAGGCAGCAGACGGAGGGATGACAGGCTGCAGGCTTTGCCTTTGCTTGAGGAGGTGAGGATCAGTTGTTGCAGACTTCAGCCTGTGTCCCTGCCTGTGCTGTCCTGCTCCAAAGCCTTTCCCTGTGCTGGGGCTGCCCTGGGGACTCCTGGGCACTGGGAAGGGCTGTTGCTGTCCAGGGATGGCCTGGGGAGTAGAGGGTGGAAAGGAAAAGCAAACAGGATAGGGACTCCCCTGTGCTCACACCCCAGCCTTCCTGAAACACTTCAGTGCCCTCCTGACCTTCCTCCCAGCCCTTCCTCCTCAGTTCCTTAGTTCATCCCCAGTGCCCCCACCTACTTCACATCTCCTTGGCCTCTCCCAGCCTTTCATACCCCATTCACCTTCACCAGGAGAACCACAGTGCCAGCCAGAGGCCCCTCAAGCTCTCCCTTGTCACTCTTGTGTCACACTTTGACACAAAATGAGCACACAGAAGTCTGAAGAACTCAGAAGAGGGAAAAGAGAGAGTTTTATTTGTGACCTCATGATTTATACAATTCTAAAGATGACCGTGGATTGGAGGATGAAGTTACCACCTCTCCAACCACACTGGTCAAAGTATTAGTCTATCATTCTTTCTCTACCTACGGAGTAAGAATGTAAACATTTTATTTATACATGAAATTGTGTGAGAATCTGATTCCAAGAATGAAAACAATCAGAAGGTTAGAGAAATTTTTAGAGAACTTTAAAACTTTTAAATGAACTGTAAAAGAAAACACTTAATCAACACCCTTTACACCATTGGTTAATTAGGCACAACACCCTTCTTGTAAGCATCTTACAAGAAAACAACACGTTCAAAACACCAGCTGCAAAGATTAAGAATTGTTTTAATTTTTTCTCTGGACTTTCCCAAAAGTCCTGCAAGGCCTGGGAGAATTAATCTGGGAAAGTTTTTTCTGACTCTCTGACTAGACTTTCAGCATGCACACTCTCCACCCACCTCCCAGCCCCGAATTTGGGCTGAATTCTGCCTGTGATGCTGGGCAGCCCCACCACTGCTCCCCTGCCAACCTCCTGCACTTCCCAGAGCTCAGCTGCTCCTGCCCATCCTCCAGCTCCTGCTGCCTCTGCACTGTCCCCACACCTCACCTGGGACTCAGTTAATCCTAGCCAGTGGTTTCTGGGCAGCCTTTAATTAGCTCTGGCAGCAGGAGCTCTGGTGTCAGCCTTGGAGCAGCCAAGGATCCTCGTGCTCCTCTTGCCAGGGTGCTACAGCAGCACCCTGCATTTGGCTGAGCCTGTGCCTTGGTCATGAGGCTTTTGACCTTTTTTCCTGCCTGACTTAATGCTATTTTTAAAACTCAGCCAGGATTTCTTTTCCCCCTTGACAGCTGGATTTGGCTCAGTGTTTCTGTATGATTCCATAACATCTTTTTACAGTATTATCGTATTACTTATTTTCATTTTTAGCCCAGGGCTTCATTTGAGGGTGCTGAAGGAGTTATTGTAATAACTAACATTCCACCAGATGTGTAGAACAACAGCCAATGGCTTCAGACAAATCTTTTTATGGTTTTTCTATAATAATAAAACAATAAACTTTGAGTTTATGTGAAGACACATTAATGTAACTTTCCACATGTAATTCAGCTTATAGGAATCTTAAACCTTCCAGAAAATAATGCTTAAGTAGATTAACATGAGCCTTACTGGACATTTAAGGGACTATATTTATTAAAATGTACTTTGGTCATGAGAATGTGCTTGACTTTAAACATGCAATTGAAACCATTTCAGACTGGACCCTGCCAGCTTGTGCTGTGACTTATTCCAGCTGAAATCAAGAGGTGACTGCTGGAAGGATTCAGGATTATTTCACCTGAATTGAAGTGCCAGAGCTGGGTCTGTTGTTTAGACAGCTCCTTATAAACAATTAGTTGATGATGTGGAATATAAGCAGGTGTGTCTAGATGTGACCTACACAGCCCAGGTGATGGGATGTTCTCACAGCACTCAGTGCTTTGCTATGAGCTCATTGCATGGGGATTCTGCTTCCCCATGAACAAACTGGCTCTCAATCACAAGTTTTGTCCAATTTTCCCTTGTTCAAGGGTACATTTGCAGTTCTGGGAGTGGGTAGCACACCCTCTTCCCTCTCCCAGCCCTTGGTGCATTTTGCTTCTTAAATACCAGGACATTTCCCCTCAAAACCTGCTGCTTTACAGCCCTGCACATCCTCTGCTCCTCAGTTCCACTGCTCACTCCAGGCAGTGTTCTCACACTTATATCACTTTTTCTTCTCCAAATCCTCTAGAGAGACTCTCTCTCCTCAAGCAGTACCTTCCTTCCCAGGGTTACTCCAATTCTGTTGCTCTTTATTGTCATTTTAGGAGCGCCAAAATCTGGAAACAGTCTACTGCTAACTGGAGCAACAAAGAAGCTTTGATTGCAGTAAAGCCTGAGCAAAATATATAGCATGAAATTATGGGATGATCCAAATAAGTGGGAATGTTGCCATTGGCTCCAACAGAGCAAAGATTTCATGCTTGTTTAAATTCAAAAGCTGAAAAGCTAAAGGAAGTGAAAATGTCATAAAAGATGCTGGGAGAAAAAAAGCCCCAAACCACTTAAAAAGGGTTGATTTTCTTTGAAGCTCATTTCTTGATAGCTAAACTGAGCCTGGATGAGCATCAGGGTCTCCAGATAAGTAGAAGCTGGGTTTGGTGGGGGAAGAATCTTCCAACAAACATAAAAGAGCTTGGACAGCAGAACATGGACATTTCTGCTCCTTCCTTTGTTGATCATTTATGATTTCAGTCGATTCCCCCACCTCATTTTCTTACCTTGAGCTCTTTTAAAAGAAACAAATGTGGAAGGTTGGTGCCTGTGAAACAATAATGTCAGTGCACAGTTGCTCACTGAAATCCAATACATTCCTTCACATTTCAGGAGATTTCCTTGAGAGCAGAGTTTTTACTTTCTAATCTGTCATGTCAAATTCTTTGGCACTCACACATAAATAATCACTCCCAGGCAGTTGTTAGAAGTGGCACTGCACAAAATACTCCCTTATCCAATACTTCCACAGAGCCCTCTATTCAGCTGTGAATTATTAGGGAAGAAGAAGGGATGTGATTAGCTCTGATAGCCATTTCAGCTCAGTTGCTGCTGTTATTTCATACAAGCCTTGCTCACCCTCCAAAATCCAAAGCCCTTCAGCAGCCTGGCAGCTTTGCACATTGCCCTTGTGATTTTTCATCCATTTTTTTTACTGCTGGTAGCTCACATTAGGAGACCACGTGTTTCTTTTCCTGCAGAAAGTTTCAGCAGCCCTGAAGCACCTTGGAAAGGTCTTGCAGCTTGTGTTCAGTTGTTTAATCTGGAGTCTCCCAGGTTCTTGTCAGGTGTGGGAGCTGAGGCTGAATCCACAGAAATCTCACTGCTGGCTATTTAGGTTCATTAAAGCAATTCTGTTCCAGCCTGGGGCTTTGCTCAGGCTCAGCTTTTCAGGCAGAGCTGCTCACCAGGAGCTGCAGACTGGGGGTTATTTCCTGTGTTTCTCTTGTCTGACCATCTCATTCCAGGGAGAGGGACTGTGTGGATAACCAGCTATGCTGCTGTCTCTGACTCCTCCTCTGCAAACCAGTTTTGATGTGGTTTAAACAGTTAAAACTGGTGGCAGTTTTAACTTGGCCAGCTTGAAAATAGGAGAGATTTCACATTTCCCCTTTTCACCTTTAATTCTCCAAGTAAAAAGGGATTAAAGTTCAGGGTCTGTTTTCTGGATAACTTTAAAAAGTTTTCTTCCCTATGTTCCTTCTCTTTGCAGTGTGGGTGTCTCAGATTTATTCAGAAAAATTATTTGGTCTGTTTAGGTGTGTACCTTTATCCCAGTTTGTTCTGTTTGAGTGCTTCTTGTTAAAATCAGCTGGGCTCTCTCTGCTTTCTCCACTGCCCTCAGTTCCCCTTGTTCCTATGGAATATCTGGGTAATTTCAAGCATGAAGGCATTTGTTTTTTGGGATGGCTGGTGCTCACCAGTTCTCTCAGGTCAGAGCCAGCAGAGCACGAGGAGCAGAAATGGGGTAGAAATGTCTCAAGATCATTCCAGACCTCCAGGATCTTAATGCAGCATTAGAATATTTCCTACAATTAACCCTCTAGCATTGTCATCTAGCTATCATAGCCATAAACCTACACTTTTATTTTATTGTCATAGCCATAAACCTACACTTTTATAAGGATTTCAGACCAGCTGGACTCTTCCCCACTGTACATTTTGCTCCAGTTGTGAATTTAAGCAAAGCCACACAGCCGTGTTGGAACAGAGGGTTCCATTTCACAGGAGTTCACTGTGCTTGCAGATCACTTTCTGCTCCAAAATGACAGTATGACACTTATTTATTTTGGACTCTTTTGGATTATGGATCCATTTATTTTGGATCCACACTTTTGGATTCTTGTGGCATGAGATTTTGGGGGTAGGTATTATTTTAATACAGCAGCAAGTTTTCAGTTTAATATAATTTTGGTCTGAAATGGATTTTTCTGTTTTATATTGTGTAACATGAGATTAAAAGGATTGAAAAAGTGCATTTCAAAGCAGAAAAGTTCCACTCAAAGGAAGTCTGAGTGTTCAATCTCAACCTAAGCCCTAGTCCAGCATTTTTCAAAACACGGTGTCACTGAAGCTGACACATTTCTGCAAACATTTTGGATTCAAGGAAACCAAATTTCCTCCTGGAAGAATGTCCTGCTGGAAACCTTCTCACCATCTCCATCTCATATTACTTGGCAGATTTCATATTAGGCACTGCTTGTTTCCTTAGCCTTATTTAATACTTTTCTTGGAAGTACTGCCAATTTTTCAACCCAAATGTGGGGAACCTTAATATGTGAGGAAATTCACATCAATAAAACCCTCCTGACTGCAGTCAGTTTGCCTGTGGCAAGGCACAGCTGAAAGGTTGGAGCCCTGTGTGGAGGGAGCTGAAGGCTCTTTGCATCCACCAAAGTGGATGTGTGAGTTCCTGGCACAGCTTTGTGTGCCCAGTTTATTTGGGGCACTGCTCATTGGGCAAGTAGTTCTTTCCAATTTGTGTGTGCAAGGACTTTTACAGGACATTTAGAGTGGCATTAAACTCTGGAAAGCACTTAGAGAAGGTTTTTATGAGTATGGCTGCTTCAGCTCAGGGGTGGGGTAAAGCAGGGGCTGTAATGTGGCTCTGCTCACCCTGCAATAGCAGCAGGCTCTTGGTTGTTCCCTTCACCTGGGTTTTTTCCCCATTTCTCTTTGTCACACACAGCAACTCCAGGCCCCAGCACAGGTGAGGCTGATCCCCATCCCTGCAGGGGAGACCTTTCTCTGCAGAGACACCCGTGCTTAATCCAGAAATCCTCTCTCCCCATCCCTGCCAAGCTGGAGGTGTGCAGTGAGCAGGGGTGAACAGGGAAGCCTCTCCCTGCTCTGGGACAAACCCAGCCTGCAGAAGAGATCATCCCACCCGTGTGATGGTGTCAGGACCATCTACATCCCCCTGGTCCCCTCTGTCCGAGCTCCTGTGGCCTCTCTCTCCTCACAAGAATGGGTCTTCTTCGACTTTGGTGCTCCCTGCCTGTCCCTTGCAAAAATCAAATCAGCTGGCACACTTCAAGCTTGCTGTTAACACACACAGGCCAGGAGGGATTAAAGGGCACTCAGTTCCTCCTCTCCACATGAAAAGGGTTTGTAAACTCTTTCAGTGGCTATTTTTTTTTTCCCCAATACTTTTGCTAAGGAAGCAAAGCTGAGTCAAATCATTTTGCAAGATCTAAGGCCGAGGGCTCGGGGTTATTTTGCACCCTGCCTTGGGTAACATAGCTAATAACTCTGATTTCACAATGCACAGGGTTGTGAGAGAGGCACAGAGAGCTGTTGTCAGGGAAGTGCAAAGAAATGCAGGAGACTTCAAGAGACACCTCAGAGCAGAGCTGTGAGCTTCTCAGCTGCTTCTTAGCTGGGCTGGAAGTGGAATTCTGCTGTGAGTGTTAATGTCATCACCTCCACAGACTTTGGTATTGTAAAGTGACACTTCCTGCAGCACTGGAGGAAGTTTTCTGCCTCCATTTGGGCTTTTAGATGTTTGCTTACTCTTTTTTCATCAGCTTTGAAGTGGTGGTTTTGATAGCTGGTACATTTTGGGGGTCTTTGGGTGAGTGGGACCAAGCAAGAAGAGCAGACCTTGTAAAGCCTCTGTAAACCTCTGGATGTAAAAGAGACTCCAGTGAGGGATGTGATGGGTTTGGATGAGCATCTCTGGGGCAGACAGGCAGCAGCATCCTCTGTGCTGGGTGCTGAATGCTCCCCAGCCCACACCAGTGAGCTCTCCCCTCCTAATTAATGTGCAAATTAATGCCACAGCATCAATGCAAATGCCACCCTGGGAATCTACAAACACCCAGAGCAGCTTTGGGGTGTGGCAGTAACTTGTGCTCCTTCCCTGTGATTTTCCTTATGGGCCGTGGTGCACACAGGGGTTTGTGGCTGAAGGGTGTCTGCTGTAAATCCTCCTCCACAGGCAAAGCTCAGGTGGGGATGTGCTCCCCAAAACCCTCTTTAGAGTCCAGCTGGAGCAAACATCTGACTTCAAAGCTAAATGTGCTCTGTCTTGTCTAAATGAAACTTTTCAAGCTGATCATTAAGCAGAATTAATCCCCCCACTATGTCTCTCTGTGAGTTGAAACCAAAGGCTCTTGCAGCAAAATGGCTGCAGGTTTTAATCTCTTCTTAGAAAAGTGACTTTTTCAGACCAAATAAACAAACAAAGAGAGAGGAAATGTAAGATGATTAAACAGGATTCCTCTCTGTTCCCCTATGTTCAGCATTTGCTGTTTCTCTTAGGTCATCAGCCACCATGAAACCAACATTTCAGTCAGAGACTGATTGCAGCAGCTGCCTGAAGCCCTGCTCATAACCTCAAAAACCAAACTGCAAAAAATATCCAGATGAACTCAGTTTAATTTGCTCAATATATTTGTAACGGAACACGGTATTGCAGATTGGCATTGAAGTTCAAAATTTCATCTGCATTAGATAAGGGAGGAAAGTGCTACTTTATACAACAGAAACTACTCTGGGTTTAATTCAATAAATTGTAATCATGTGCAGTGTACTCGTGTTCACAACAAATGTCCCACATATCCTGGAGAGAAAAACATGAAAGGCTCCATGTCTTTTAGCTCTGGAGTTGTTAATCTTTTTGAATTCATTTGTTTGGTTTCCCTTGGTGGAGCACTTAGTGTATGTAGAGCATGACAGTGGTTCAGTGAGCATGACTGGTGGGTCAGAGCAAACAGTGTTTTTCTAGTTTTAAGAACATTCCCATCTGTCTGTGGAATACAGCTTCTGCCTGGTGGAGAAGGAAAAAAATCCCTTTTCTTCCAGCTTGTGTTGCAAGTCTCCTACATCAGGATGTGTGTCTGCAGCTGAGTCATTTTTATTGCAGTTTCTGAGCACCTCTGTGTTTATTTTAATAGAACAAATGAAAGCACTGATTGGAGCAGGCAGTGGAGGGGCACTGAGGTGGAGGGGGATGTTGCAGGAGATGTGTGACCCACTGAGGATGTAAATCAGCCTGAACTGCTGCTCAGACTGCTGGACCACTCTGTCTCCTGTGGCTGGGCAAAATCAGGTGGTGATGGGTTGTTATTCATCTTGGAAGGGAACCAGAGCTGGAGGAGACAGAGGGAAATTTTCTCTGTATTATTCCAGGAGAGTAAAAATATACAGGCTCTGTGTGTTAGCCGTTGGGCAGGGGCCACCAAAAAAGTCCTTAAAATGTGTCCCCATTTTCCCAGGATGCCCAGGTAGTGAAATCAACCTTTGCCACTCAACCTTGCAAATCACGGAATACTTCAGATTGGAAAAGACCTCAAAGATCATCAAGTCCAACCATAACCCAGCACCACCACCATGTTCACCACTAAACCATGTCCCCAGGTGCCACATCCACATGTTTTTTGAACACTTCCAGAGATGGTGACTCCTCCACTTCCCTGGGCAGTCTTTACAACACTATTTGTGATTTTTTCCCCCTGGTGCAACCACTTCCTCCCATCCTGTCAAACCATGCAGTGGGTGATGCTTCAGTCAGTCTGGTGATGCTGCAGTCAGCCTGCACCTGGGCTTTGGAAGCTGGGCAGTGCTTTGGGGGCTTGCTGACACCAGGAATGTCCCTCTGGGGTGGTGGGCAGCATCCTGAGCTGCCCCTGCCCTCAGAGCTGGGTGCCTGGTCCCCACTGGGGCAAACAGGAGCTGCTGTGGTGCTGCCCAGTGGGGAGGCAGCATGGATCAGAGTGCATGGGAAGAGTTCCCCAAGCTCTGCTACCGAGGCTCAGCCTCCAGCAGCTGCTGCTGAAAGAGCTGCTCGTTGTGAACACCCCAAATCTCTGGCAGAGAGGTGTAAGAGCTAAGCTGCTTTGGAAATCTCCTCCTAAGACTTCCTGCCCTGGCTCTGGTACAGACTGAGGTCATTGCTGGGCTGCTGGACTCTCTGGCTCTTTCCATACAGGGAAGATTTCTGCAATTAGGAAGATTCCAAATATTTCTATTTGCCTCATGCGCTTTTCATTATTTGTTGTTTATTTTCCCGCATGAAATCGTTAAGCTGCTCATGGCAGGAAACATTTGCATGAACAAATATTTTGCTAGTTGTGCTCAGATCAGGCAATCCCCCAGCAGGGATAGTGCATTTAGCTGCTCTCACTCTCTCTTTTAAAAAACTAATTCAGAGCCCCATTACCCAGCATGGGGCAGCAGTCATTGGCATTTCAGTGAGAAATTTCTAATGATAACCGAGGAGCAGTTGGCTCTCCATTGAAAGTCATTGAAACGCCCCACCTGTCACAGCAAATTTACACATTCATATGCTAAAAAGCCCTGAATCAGCTGGCGTTGTGTTTCCTGTCTGAGGCACATTGTTTGCCTGTCACCCAGGAGCAGATATTTCCTGCAGGATTTCCACTGGCCTGGAGACCAGTGGGTGAGCTTTGGTCTGTCTGATGGGCTGGGAGGCACAAGTTCCACACCTGGACGTGGTGTCCTGGGGTGGAAGGGAAAATTCTCAGGGTTCTGTGCAAACCCTGGATCCTGTGTGGATTTTGGGACCGACTGTGCCAGGTCAGTCTGGGCTCAGGGTTTTGGGAATACCCAAAAAGCTCAATTTGCAGTTACCAGGCTTAATTCACTCAGGAACATGTATCTCATTTTCTAAAGATGGTCCTGAATCTGCTGCACCCTCTGCCATGTGCAAAGGTATCTGAAGTGGTTGGGGCAAGTAGATTTTAGGTTGTGGCCAGAATAATGCATTTGGGCTAATTCCCCAAGGTGGGGACCCTTTTCAGTGTGGTCACAAACTTCCCAGGCTTGAGCTGGTGCACGGGCAGAGCACACACACATCTGTCTGCACCCTGCAGTGTAATCAAAACTTATCTGAGCCCTTGAGAGGCTGCAGCACTTTTGCTGTGACTGAAATTCTTCATAACTGTGAGCACACCAGCCCTCCTCCTCCTCCTCCTCCTGGTGCTCAGCACTCACAGGGTCCAGCTCTGCATCTCCCATTTCCCACGACGTGTCCAAGGGCTGAAAATGTCCCACTGGACATGAGCTGGGGTTGTTGTCTTGTAATTCATCAGATTTATGCTGGAAAATCTCCACCCAGCCCAGCCGAGAGCCCAATGCCCAGGGCATGAGCCTGTGTGTCCCGGTGTCCCCAGCACTGATTCAGGTATTTCTAACAAAGCAGATTTAGGTGTTTCTAACAAAGCAGCTCTTTCTGTGGGAAGGATTTTGGCTGCAGCCACCTGACGGGGGACGGCTCCCGACATGAATGATGACTAATTGAGCGGCGGATGTGTAATTTGTCTTTATTGAGGCTGCATTTGTGCTGGCAGCTGCTGCTCGGGGAGGCTGGGCCGGGGCTGGAGGCGATGGTGGATCCAACACTGCCACCTTCTGCCAAAGCAGCAAGACATGGGGAAGGTGAGGATGGCTCCAGCTCCTCCTGCCACCTTCTGCTAAACCAGAGGAAGGTGGGGAAGCTGAGGATAGCTCCAGCTCCTCCTGCCACCTTCTGCTAAAGCAGCAGGACATGGGGAAGGTGAGGATGGCTCCAGCTCCTCCTGCTGTGGAAGGGGCTGACAGCTGGTCTGTTGGCCAGAGAGAGTTAGCTGAAGAAGAGAAGCTGATAAGAGTTGCCTTTGCCCCTGAAAGGGGTTCTATCAAGGTTGTTGGTGTGGAAACAGAGAAGAAGAAAAGATAAACGGGGGCCTGCAGTCCCCTCCTTGGTGGAAAACAGTAGTGGAGGCTGCCTTGCACCAAGGAACATTATATTGATCTGTGGTAGCCAATGAATAGATAGAAACTTTGTGAGAAGGTATAAAAAACAGCATGCTGCTCAAATAAACAGAGATAAGCCTTCTCAAATATGAGGTGTTCTTCTGTTTGTTGCAACCATCTCAACAGTGACATCCTGCACCTTCTGCTAAACCAGTGGAAGGTGGGGAAGGTGAGGATGGCTCCAGCTCCTCCTGCTGTGCCAGACCCCACAGATCCATCCCACACCAGGACATGCAAGGTCACCCTCCTAATGAGCTGCACTCATTAGGGGAGAATTCAGTCCTCCTGCAGCTCCCCAGCTCACCTTTCCAGAGTCCTGTAGGATGTCAGTATGTGCAGGCATTTGGTGTTAACTTGGAGAGAAAAATATTAGATTGAAGCTCTAATGTGATAGGAATGGGTGTAACTTGTAATGTTGCTGTTGATGAATTGTATCAGGAGATATTGCTGATAAACAAAAGTTAGTTCCACATACAAATCAGTTTGTATTGCATGGGGAAGTCACTGCATAAAGTAAAGCAGCTCTAATGAAAATGTAAAATAGTTTGAAGTGGGAAGTTTCCACCAGCCTAAAACACTGTTGAGATAAATTGCTCTGTTGTTCTAGGATGGACTGGGCAATGGCTGATACTTCTTAGGGGTGAATTTTGGCATCAAATGAAAAGACCAGATGAGAAATATTTGTGCCCTAATAGGTGATACAGCCTGGAAAGTGTTCTTGTTGCATCCAAGGTGAGGTATCCTGATAAAGTGAAGGATTTTGTGCTCGGTGCTGACAGGAGGAGATGTCTCTGAAGAACCCTGATGGGATGGAGTAGGGAGCTTCTGATCTGAGCCTGGCCTGGGTAACACTCAGAAGTGTTAAGCTGCACTGGCTTCTAAGAGCTGCTTGCACAAATGTGCTTTTGCACATGGATCCACTGTCCTAAAGATCCCAGTGCAAGCGTTGGCATTGAGAGTGTGTGTAAATTCATGACATTCCTCAAAGGATTTGGGTTCTGCAAATTTAAAATACTGCCAGGCTGGGACAAATGTAATTTGACTTCCATATGTTTCCTGCTACACACATAAGTAATAAAGCATATTTACTTCATGCTCACGCAATGGAAACTCAAGCCATTAAAATATTCCTTTTCCATTTGAAGACCAGCAGTTTGTTTGATACCTTCTGTTACCACCAGGCTTCTGGGATGAGCAGAGCCAGTGCAGCACTAATTAATCCTTAAGATTACAAGCAAGATGAGACCAGTGTGTGGCACAGGGGAGAAGGGGGGTGCTTATCTCTGTGTTGCACTGATATCTTTCCAGATTCCTCCTTGCTGTAATCAAAGGATGATGCTTCCTTTCTTTCTGAGGAGAGTCCTCTTCCATGGAGTCCTCTCTTTGATTCCTCCCCTCCCTTCCTGCTCTGTGTCAGCTCCAGACCTGCTCTCATTGCACAAGGAATTGGTCCAGCCTTTTCCACTGTTGTTGTTGAGTCTAATATCCAAAGATTATACTGAGGCACAGCTTGGCTGGATGATCAGAGTTACCTTGACTGCCCTGCTGGCTTGCCTGTGTCCCTAAATTGTCTCTCATCTTGGTTTAATTGCAGCCTGCCTCAGGCTGGGTTGTGTCTTCATGTCTTTGCACAGTAGATCAAAGCACTTGACCAGAGCTCACAGGTCCTGCAGTAGCAGGATTAATGAGAACATTCTGGAGGTCTGACAGTATTCAAAAGGGTCTCTTTGGACACAAAACATCTCTAAAATTGTCTTCAGAACAGCAGGATTTTGTCTGTCATGTTTGCTTTTATATCATTCAATCCTTTGGAAATATTTGCTGTGTTTGGGAGTGATTAAGAGAAAAGGATTTTGTTGAAGTCTGTGCTATTAAGGCCAGGCTTTGCCACAGAGGAAGGCAGTGCCAAGCCCAGTCAGCCCAGCAGAGCTCTTACACATGACACCTCCTCCCTGAGCTGCTCTGCAGGTGGATTTGAAGCTGAAGAGATGCTCTTGTCTTCGAGTTTTAAAAAACAACCAGTGGTTCACCCTCATAGTTCCAAAAGGGCTCAGCTCCATTTCCCCACCCTGCAAAGCCTGGCTGCAGAGCCTTCCCATAAACACAGCCTGCAAAGTTTGCTCAACATGAGGCAATATTAGCAAAGCCAACGTGATGTCAACGCTGTAATCTTGTCAGGGTCTAATTTCTCACATTGTCTGGTGTTCTGATGAATGGAAATAGGCACTAAATGACTCTGTGGGTGTGTTGGGAGGACTGTGGGAGCAAGAGGATGAAATGTTTATTCTAAGCTGGCTATTTGATGGTTTCTCTGCCATGAATTGCCCAAGCACAGGAGGTGCTCTGGTCTCTACCCAGTGGGCAGTGAGCTCAGAAATCCTCTCTGTCTGCAGCTGGAGGGGTCTGTGGATTCTGTCTGAGGTTCAGCTGCATCACAGGGGAGCTGGTTACTGGGACAGCATCCCTGCTGTAGCCTGTGTCTCTTTCTCCTGGCATCAGTGCTCTGAAAAGCTCCCAGGAAGTTCCAGGTCTCTGAGGATGTTTCTGAGACTCAGGTACCTCCTTATGAATAATCATTCCATATTTACACCAGACTTTTTTTTTTTTACCCCTAAGCCAAACATTTGTTCTCTTCACGTGGAATTTTTAAGGACTCAGTGAAGGTGCAGACTGCTGTAATCTGCTCTGCTGAGCAAAACTCCTCTGCTTCCCAGTAAGTGCAGTTAGCAGGGAACACACCACAATATTTGCAGCACAGTTCTGCCCAACCACCCACCAAGGGCTGCCCTCCAGCTCCTCCACAGATTTGAAATTCAAATCTCTTGGAAGGCCCTCACTGCTGTTATTCATCCCCAAACCTCAAAACCCCCAGCCCACATCCATCCATCTCTGAAAGGATGAAGGGTCTCTGGGTGTGGGAAGGGGACAGGAACACCCTGAAATAGAGCTGGAGGGAGCTGCTACGTGCACTGGGCAGAGCCAGGGGTTTTGCTGCTGGCTCTCTGTCCTCAGCTCACCTCCCATCCAGGGCTCTGGACCATCACTCATGGGCAGAGGCAGCATATTTTTGAAATTATTGCGTTTTGCTGCATTGCATTTCCCAGGCCTAGTTCCTGTTGCTCATTAGATGAGCTGCTGTGGAGAGGCACAGTATTCCTATAAAAAATTTAAGATGTTTGTGTAGCTACAGCCCAATGCACTTGCTGGCCTAAGCCAAATGCAAAAAGATATTTAAAAGCATGAGACTTAAGCACTGAAAGAGGGCCTAAATGTTGCTTTGGGACTTTGAAAATTTGACTTAATTTCTAAGGCACTTGGGAATTGTTGAAGACATTCCCTTGGAGCTGTATGAATCCTGTTTCTGGCCAGCTTTGTATTTAATTTTCTGATGCTGGTTGGAGCATGTATTACTGTGACCTGGAAAAAGAGAATTGTATTAAATAATGATGGGGGCACTGGGGCTATTTTTCTTGCTGTATGCCAGAAGGTGTTTGAATAAATTGACAGTGTATTTTCTTTTTGCTCTTCATCTTGATTTATTTCCATTCTTGAACTTTCCCCCTTTGGAGAATCCAGTTATAGGTTTTCCTCCTGAGCTGTACACAGAGCCAGCCTTCTATGAGCAGTCTCTAAACATATGTCAAGAGATTGAATCACTGGCTTTTTCCATTTGTGTGGAACAGATAAGACAAATGGGGGTTACTCTGAAACACTAGATTTTGGAAAGAGAAGGGGAGCGAATTCAGAACAAAGACCACCCAAAATATTTTCAAGCCCAAGACTCCAGTGAAAACAAACACAACAAAAATAATGTGCTTCTGATTAGCTACATAAATTAGCTGGTATTGTTCTTCTTCCCAGGGCAAATGATTTACTGGTTTATCCCACCCAACGTTAAATGTAAATTGGAAATGTGTAAAATTACATTTGACTGTGGAGCACTCAGTGTGTACTCGCAGTGGGTGAGCAAAGCCAGCCCCACATGTTCTGTACATGACAGGGACACAGTCACTGAGCTATGGCAGAGCTGCCAGCTGCTGGGCCATGGCAGGAATCATCAAATGGCTCAGTCTGGGACATTATCAGCTGAATAATGAACTTATTGAAGACATGGTGGCATTACTGAACCAGCTGTGGGGTGCTCAACTGCTCAGTTTTCCCATTTGCTGCTTCATAAAAGGAAGTTGTATTCTTGAGTTCAGAAAGAGCAGGGCAAGATGGACCAAGGAAGGAAAACTTCTGGGATTTGGGGAGCAAAATCCAGAGGGGGACCCACAAGTGTCCACGGGCAGACCCTCCTGCTCACTGGAGCAGCCCCAGCTTTGGCAGCTCCTCCTGCCCTGGGCTCCTGGTTCAAGGATGGTCAATGCCAGCTCCCTCCCCACTCTGGGTGTGCTGGGAAGGGGTGAGAGAACAGCTCTGAGAACTGCTTGGCCAAGATAAGCCTTTTGCTGCTTGTTTTGTGAATCCAGACTGGCCTTAGGATGCAGGGAACTTTGCCTCCAGGAGTTAGGATGTTCACAAGCTCCTTGTCCCTCCCCATGTGGAACTGGATGGTCTTTAAGGTCCCTTCCTAGCCAAGCCATTCTGTGATTTAATGAGAGGCTTCAGCCAATTCCCACTAGGGTGGAACAGGCTCTGGTATGAAAGAGACCTTCACACACTTGAAATTACTCAAAGAGGCTTCTAGAAAAGTGATATTCATTGCTTGGCATGAGGCCATCCTGTCACACCCCGTTGGTTTAAGCTCATGTTCCTTTCATATTTTAACACAAAACTCTGCCACTATGCTGGAGGAAGTCTTTTTATTCTCTTTGTTTAGCACTGAGCACCAAGAGTTTGTGGTGTGGTGTCCTGTGTGTGTGTACATTCACACCTACACGTGTCCATGGGGCTGTACATTTGTCAGGGGTAGCTGAACAGCCCTGCTTTTTTACACACCTGCCTCTATGCAGGATGTTTATTGATTGATGGCAGTTTTCAAAACATTCCTCTTTCCCATGTATTGAATTTGTGCTTTAGTTATTTATTTATTGTTTGATTTGTGCCTCTTCTGATTTGTTCTGCCTCGTGTTTTCCTTATCGGTGTCAGTTGTAGTCAATTACTCTGGGTGAAAAGATTGAGGACCTAATTTATGGCATGATGACACACAGTAGATACACTGTTCCCATTAGAACCTGATGAAACCTCTCTATTAATTTTCTCAGTGTGCCAAGTCGAGTCACAGAGGGTAGACCTTTGATGAATAAAGCATATTTTCTTACTTAGCTCCATTCCTAGCTAGCTCAACTTCTAGAAATAACATCGGTTGGCCAATGAAAACACTTCTTTGATAGTGGCAGGAATTTAAGATAAAAAACAGCTGGGTGAGTTTTTTTAGACGAAAGGAAACAACTTTGAACTCTGCAGACAATGTAGTTTAAACCCAAACAGATGTGGTTTAATCTTGTTTTTGATCCTCTTGTAGATTTTCTTTTAAAATGCATGCATGTGCACTGAAATGATGACTTTCAGATGGCTGGACATAATTTGTTAGAGTATCACCTTGGTGCATAAATCTTCTCTGCCAAAGGCTCCACGTCTTTGAACATGGCCTGAAAGGTACCAGAGGGAATTGATTGTTGTTCTTTTGGTGCTATCCTGCAACTGTGTAATGGGAAGGTAAAGTCTGTAAAATGAGAAACTCAGATGTGCTTTCGTGGTTCCCAATAAATCTTTTAACCACGAGGGCCTAAAGTAACTCCGAGGCAGAGGAGACAGTGTGAGACTTACTCCAAATCAGCAGAGCCCTTTGATCTGAGCCCAGCCCTATCTCACTTTGAGAGCTGTTAGTCACATCTGGCATTTTCATATGCTAATTCCCCTCTCCTTTCCCTGTGTATTAACACAAGTGGAAGTAAACATATAAACAGACTTCCCTTCAATAGATAATCAGCTTTCCATATAAACATGGTAGTGGCACTTTCAGCACATGTTCCAATCACCATCAAACTTCAAAGCTCTGTGCAATCAAGACCTGCTTCTTCCCCACAGCCAAATCAGAGGATTGAATACAGGAGGGCTGGCTACAGATGTGCCTCTGCACAGATGTGAGCATTTCTTTCTCCCCATCTCTTATCCTTCCTAAAATCAGGGAGGTGGGATGAAAACCAGCATAAAGAACATGCTTTTTTCTTCTTGGCAGAGGTAAAGAGCATTCTGAAAAAAGATGATACATTGCTATCTCAAACTGAGGTTTGGGAGCTGCAGCAAGTACCAAGGAGAGCTGGGAAGAACAACTCACAGGCAGTTTTGAAAATGGGTGCATGTTTTTAGTGAATCACATATTTGGCCCCCAGCTCTCAAACATATTTAGGCCTTCACACACTTTGAAACCAAGGGGAATTAGTAATTTGAATACTTTTGGATGTCTGAGCCTTGCCACAGTTTTCCTAAAGTCTGTTTCTCGGATGAAGATATAACATGAGGCTCAGTAAGGGAAAAATTTGTTTTTGTAAACTTCAGAGTGGAAGGAAAAATATTGAAGATGTCTTGAAAAAACAAAACAAACCAGAAAAATAACCAAGTTCATTATCTTCAAACAAACAAACAAAGAAAGAAATAAATATATTTTCTGATTTCTGATCATTCTTTTTGGGTGGTTGACTCGTGATTTCAGAACAGAATGCAAATTCTGTTGGCTGGGATGTGTTGGTGCTGTCCTGCCAGCCCAGGTCTGAAATGAGCCAGGCGACCTGGAAGTAGATCTTTTTAAAACTAAAGGTAAAACCATCACATGATTTCTAACAAGATTAAAAACAGCTTCTAGCAGAATAAACACAGCAGATATCCTGGCTTTTTACCATGACCTAAGCAGTTGTTGTTTTAGCAGATAGCAGGAAATTATTCAGAACCCAGTCTCAGAGCCTGGTGGAAATAGGGGTGAAGCTGCTGTAGATCTGACTCTTAAAACCTCACCTGGACCTTGCCAGAGGAGGCATCTACTACTTCTCCATCTCCCTCCAAATCTTCAGGGTGGCACTGTATTTTATCAATATTTTCTTCTTCTTCTTTGTTTTTTCCTCCATCAGCAATAAAGGATTTTTTTTTTTAATAAAAACAGATTTATTTTATGTGACCTTTTAAAGATCATCTAGTTCCAAACCCCCTGCCATGGCAGGGACACCTCCCACTGTCCCAGGCTGCTCCCAGCCCCAGTGTCCAGCCTGGCCTTGGGCACTGCCAGGGATCCAGGGGCAGCCACAGCTGCTCTGGGCACCCTGTGCCAGGGCCTGCCCACCCTCCCAGGAATGAATTTCTTCCTAATATTTAGTCTAAACTTGCTTTGTGTCAGTTTGAAACCATTCCCTGTGTCCCATCACTCCATCCCTTGTCAATTGTCTCTCTCCATGTTTCCTGTAGCTCCTTCAGGTCCTCGAAAGCCACACTGAGCTCACCCCAAAGCTTCTCCAGTGCAGGTGAGCAATGCCAGCTGTGCCAGCCTTTCCTCCCAGCAGAGCTGCTCCATCCCTCTGATCCCCCTGGAGCCTCCTCTGGGCTCCCTCCAGCAGCTCCAGCTCCTCCCTGTGCTGGGATTCATTCTTGTTTCTGGCAGTCCCCGTTGGTCCTGCACAGCAGCCTCAGGTTGTGCTACACCTTTTTCACAGCATCTCCCAAAAGTGCCCCAGCCCAGGGGTGATCACACATCCCAAATCTCAGCATCCCCCCTCCAGGGCCCTTGTGGGGATGCTCTGCTGCCCTTGGAGCTCCATCACTCCTCAGGCAGCACAACACTGAAATGTGAGCTTGGCATCCCCCAGCAGGGCTGACAGACACACAGGTGGGAAAGGAGGCAGCAGTGAATGGCAAGAGCAGTCATTTGCACAGCAAACCTGTAATCAATTAATGATTTGCATGCTCAGAACGGAGACGAGTTGAGCAGTAAATTATTAACTGCAGTCTAATAGCTCCAGCTCGATGATAGCAGATAATTTGCTGTGCTTACATTAGCAAATAACTGAGGCAGGCAGGATACAGCAAAACCCAAAGCTGTGGAGTGGAATCAAAAATACAGCTTGAACAAAATTTCTCTATTGGCATGTCTTTTGAAGAAAAATGGGTTTTTTTCCATTAAAGAAAGTTTTAACTGATTATTTATATTTTACAGAAAGTTTTTTTTCTTTTTAGGAAAAGGAAGAGAAGCCAGAAACCTTCAGCCTTCCTCTCACATCTCCACTCCCTCCAAAGTCAAAATAAAAAAAAAATTAATATTGGAATTTTGATAACCCCTCTGAAATGTTATGAATAAGTTCTTTAAATCTGCATTTAGATGCTTCATCTACATGGACATGTACAGTAAAGTGCCACTGCACTCTCAGCTGCATCTGTGAAACATCCTGCCATGTCCACTGAAAGTCTGGAATAAACCTGCTGTGGACACCACTGAGGCTCTGCCCAGACTCTCATTTTCTTAGAGGTGGCCAAGTTTTCAAGGATCTGCACCAAATATTGTCTAGTAACACAAATATAGCCTATGTTTGTTTGGTTTTTTAAATTTAAAGCCATGTATAAATTGCAGGATGTCTAATTTCATGGCAAGTATGAGAATCAATTAAAATATTTTAGTTAAGTAAGGAATGGGCTTTCAAGTCATGGATTTTCTCCTTTTATTTTACATTTTCAGGACCATTTCCCTTATTCTGCTGGCTTGGGGGTAATTCAGTTTTTTTAAAGCATACTGTAAAAGCATAAAAACTGGGATTTATGAAATAATGGGAAATATTTAACTATGAAACAGCTGACTGTGTAGCAGCATTAAGTACATGAAGGGAGCCTCTTGGTCAATATTATGATTTAAAGATTTGCTTATGGCTTGTAATTCATGTATCACTTAAAATTGGTGCTTTAAAACTTGTCCCCTCCACTGCTGGCAGCTCTTACCTCATCCCAGAGCTTCTTAATGGTTACACAAAGTTATGTCAGTGATACCAAGAGATTCTGGAATATTTGAGCAGCCAAATGATTAATAAAATCCTGGAACTGGGGTGCAATGATCACATGGATTTATCCTGCTTCTTTTAATTCAGCTCTTCCCTGCCAGCTGATCAGAGCCAGCAGAACATGATTTCTCAGGTATAAAGGGCATCAGGAACTGCATTTCAGGGGTGAAAACTTCTCTAGAGAACTTTCCAGAACAGTCCCATGCCCTCAGGAGTTTTGCTGCTGCAGCACGTTGTCCATACATCCTGTTGGAGCCACCTCAGGATAATTCTTGGCTTCAGGCAGAGCTGAGCAGACCTTGCTGGTCAAAAAGTGTGTGTGTACAGAGGCATATCTGCATCCTCATTTTCAGATGGGTGGTTATGTTACAGAGCTCATCCTTGCCTGCTTTCAATCTTTTTGAAAGACAGGAACTTTAGCCCACCTCATTATCCATCACTTCAGACTTCCAGCCTGATCCATCCATGGTTTTCTGCCACATCCTGCGATGCTCTCAGGACGATGTTGGCACGGATAAATTTGCTGCAGTCTGGGGACTACAAGCCAGATCATCCTGCTGATTTCACAGGAAGCTAGTTACCCTTTGTGAGTGGAGAGGGGAGAGGAGTCCTGCCATTTCATGGAATGACCCTTGACTGGATCCCTGCTGGCAGGAGGAGCCAGCTCGCTGTCTGCCATGGCCGTGCCTTGCTGCTCTCACGGTTCACACTGCCTTGGCCCGGGCAGCATCCCTGCTGCTGCTGAGAGCACGGGGCATCTGGGACCTGTGGGGCAGGGGGTGGCACGGGGGCACCCCAGTGACATGGGGATAGCACCAGGGTTGGCACAGGGGCACCCCAGTGACAGAGTGATGGCACCAGGGTTGGCACAGTGACACCCCAGTGGCACGGTGATGGCACAAGGATTGGCACAGGGGCACCCCAGTGACATGGTGCTGACACAGGGACACCTCAGTGTCACAGTGCTGGCACTGAGGCTGACACAGGGACACCCCAGTGTCACAATTCTGGCACTGGAGTCGGTACAGGGTCACCCCAGTGTCACAGTGCTGACACAGGGACACCCCAGTGTCACAATTCTGGCACTGGGGTTGGTACAGGGGCACCCCAGTGACATGGTGCTGACACAAGGATTGGCACAAGGGCACCCCAGTGTCACAGAGCTGGCACTGGGGTTGGTACAGGGGCACCCTGGTGTCACAGTGATGGCACCAGGGTTGGCACAGGGGCACCCCAGTGACATGGTGCTGACACAGGGACACCCCAGTGTCACAATTCTGGCACTGGAGTCGGTACAGGGTCACCCCAGTGTCACAGTATGCTTATTTTTGCCTCCAGTGTGGAAGGAGCAGCCCTCACAGGCTGCTGCTCCCCACGTTCTGCCCCCAGAGTGAGGCACTGTTTCTTTTTTCTCTATGGAAACTGTCCAGCCTGGCCTTGGGCACTGCCAGGGATCCAGGGCAGCCCCAGCTGCTCTGGGCACCCTGTGCCAGGGCCTCACCACCCTCCCAGGGAACAATTCCTTCCTGATATTTAGTCTAAACTTGCTCTGTGTCAGTTTAGAGCCACCAGCCCTTGTCCTGTCACTCCAGGCCCTTGTCAGAAGTCCCTTGTTAAAAGATATGGCAGTGTCATTGTCATTGTCAGACTCAGTGTCATTGAAGTTTAATTTTTTAAAAAGCCAGTGCAATTTCCATCTGATATGAATTACATAATGAGCTTTATATGTTTTCATTCTGAACAAGCACCACTAAAAGCGTTTGTTTCTAGCAGATTCTTATCTTATTTTTTCCATGTGCATTATTGTCTCCCATTTTCTGAAGGAAACCTGGAAGAATTTAAACTTAAGCTAGTCTTAAACAATTTTCAGAGGGAATAAATAATATTCATGAAATGCCTTCTGTCCTGTAGAGGACTTGGAAGGTGCCACGATTCCAGACTAATTTTTAGACAAAGCTGATCAGCATCACAACCTGCCTTGAGAATTTCTCCTGCAGGAATTGAAGATGGGAACACTGTGTGGCAGCAGCAGGAGTGGGAAGCTCCTATAGCATGAGATGGAATGGGTGTTGGGAATTTTTTGCTTCAGAATTTGGGGTGTGTGTGGATCTGAGCTGCTGGATTTGAGTTTTGGATTTTTTTTGGATGAAAAGCAGAGGTTTTTGTCCCATTGTTTAAGTAACACCAGTGACACTCACCAAGTTTCAGTGTTTACCAATCTCAGGGAACATTTGTACTTTGAAATTTTTCTAGGCAAAGCTTTGCANCAGGGAAGGACTCAGTGTCACTGAAGTTTAATTTTTTTTAAAGCCAGTGCAATTTCCATCTGATATGAATTACATAATGAGCTTTATATGTTTTCATTCTGAACAAGCACCACTAAAAGGGTTTGTTTCTAGCAGATTCTTATCTTATTTTTTCCATGTGCATTATTGTCTCCCATTTTCTGAAGGAAACCTGGAAGAATTTAAACTTAAGCTAGTCTTAAACAATTTTCAGAGGGAATAAATAATATTCATGAAATGCCTTCTGTCCTGTAGAGGACTTGGAAGGTGCCACGATTCCAGACTAATTTTTAGACAAAGCTGATCAGCNTAAAAGATATGGCAGTGTCATTGTCATTGTCAGACTCAGTGTCATTGAAGTTTAATTTTTTAAAAAGCCAGTGCAATTTCCATCTGANCCATTGTTTAAGTGACACCAGTGACACTCACCAAGTTTCAGTGTTTACCAATCTCAGGGAACATTTGTACTTTGAAATTTTTCTAGGCAAAGCTTTGCAAGACTCCCTGAACTTCTTTGTTGGTGTGTGTGTTCAAGCTCTCCAGATTCTTCCTGCTACAAAGGAAAAAGTGGGAATGCTTAAACTGCTGAACACCAACCAGTGAGGAGTACAATGTCAGCAACTGATTCTGAGGTGGGAAGAACCTTTAAATGCTGACATTTGTTACAGAACAGAAAGTTCTGAGCTCTCACTGCCTTAGAAGAGCCAACACCTCCCTGCCATGGGAGCACTGTGCCCGTGGATGAGGCTCCAGGGGTGCACTGGGGTTCCCATGAGATGGTTTCTACCAGGACATGCCATGATTTGGGTCAGTCTGGGAGAGGGACGTGCCCTGGGAGTGGGAAGGGTGTGATGGGGCCCAGGTGGGCACAGAGCCCAGGTGTGATGGGGTGGTGCTGCAGGGGATGATGAGGAGTTCCACAGCTGCAGGGAATTATAAAAACTGGCTGGGCAGCACATGGGGCTCCTCTGGGCTGAGCTGCTCAGAGGCTTCTGTGTCCTGCTGGAGAGTGCTCTGAAAGTTTAATGCTTATTTTTGCCTCCAGTGTGGAAGGATTTCCTTTTTCCCTGGCTGCTGGTGTCATTCCTGTCCTCCTGGCTGGGTGAGTACAAGGTGTGGGTGTGACATCAGCTGTGTCTTTGTTTTAAGAGAAAAAAAAAGCCCTCAAAGGGCTGGCTTTCCTCTTCTGGAAACCCAGCTTTGATTCTGGTTGCACAGAGAATAAATTTTTGTGGATCTGGGAGTGAGAGAGAAGCTCAGTGATCAGTCTTTAAATGCCACAAGAAGTATGAAATTGCTCTTTCAGCACAGAGTAACTGAATAATGCCAGGATTTGGTATCTGAAGCTCTAGGAGTAATACTAATAGGAACTCTTTCCTGTTCAGAGGTTTTTAAAGGGGGAAATTCCTGAGTTTAGTGCTGAGAATCTCTTATTGGTACAGGCCTGAGATCTGCTGTTGTTGGTCTTAAGCCAAGGCATTTTTTGGGGGGGAAATACCTTTTCTGTGCAATATAAGTTACCAGTTTTCTCTGGGGAAAGCAGGAATAATTTCTTTTCTGTGCTGAGCTGAACTGGAGAATTTGAACACTAAATAATATCAGAAAGCATTTAAAAATCTAATTTCTGTAAAAATATAGTGGTCAGCTTCATAGTGGTGCTTCATCTTATGCAGGTGGATGGGGAGGGAAGTGGAAAGGACTGGTCCAGAAGGGTAGATTTACTTCAGATAGTTTTAGACTTTTATGTGCTTTTGCATGACCACATAAGCTATTCTGTCACTTTAAAAATTGAGTGTGGAGCTGGGATCCTGCTGCAGCAGAAACAAAGGGTTCCTGCACAGAAAAACCCTGTGCTGTGATTTCTGGGGGCAACATCTACAGAAGGCAAACCAGAGGGAACCTTTTCCACCTGGAGCAGCACGAGACTTGTGCTTGTTAGCTGTGTCCAGCTCAGGAGGAGGCTGCTGTGCCTGCTTTAAGCCTGAGACTGAGCTTTGCAGGTGATCTGAGCTCAGGTGTCCCCAGGCCAGCAGAGGAGGAGCTGGGCTGCAGGAAGGCTCTTGCAGAGGGCAGGGTCTGGTGTGGGTGGCATCCACATGAGAGCAGGTGGGTGTCACAGTGGGAGGCAGGGCTCTGGAGCAGTTGGGAGAAGTTTGGGAGAGGATTCCTGGCTGGTGTTTTCTGTAGCGCTCACATCTCTGCTCCCTGAAGAAAGTTTCATAGAAGAGCAGAGAGAGGACGGAAAAGAAANCTCTGTGAGAACAGAGCAGTGACAGCTCTCACTCTGGCTGCAGGATTGCTCATCTTCAGGGCTTTTCAGCTTTGTTGCTGTTATTCTGTTACTTCCTCCCCGTGGCTCTGTGGCAGCACTTTTGTCATGCAGCTCCTCAGGGTGGGAACCCTTTTCCTGTCAGCACAGTTTGGCTGAGCTCCCTCAAAAGCACCACCTGAAATGTGGTAAGAAGTTATAGAAAGCTTTTAAAGGTGGAGAGGAGCTTTCCCCTTCCTTCACGTGCTAGACTTGCTCCCTGGTAGCTCCTGTGCAAGCTGTGGTTTGGTTTTGCTTCCAGAGTTCTCCCCCTCTTTTCTAGGTCTGCCCTTTTCCTTGCACTTCAAGCTGCTGGCTCTCCCCACTTTCTGTGCTGCTCTTTTCTTGCTTTGCTCCCTTTTTAGCATGAGATTCCTGCCAGTGTGGAGGAGTTAACAGCAGCACTGTGCAGCTGCCAGGAGCTTTGGGTTCTTGTGTCCTGGTTAAAGTGGAGACATTGGCTTGTAACTATTCCACTCTGAGCTATGATTATGCCTCAGACCAGAGGCTACAGACATCTTCCTACAATATATTTTGGCAGGGCTGAGTTGATTAATGAAGCTTGAAGCATGAGAAGGCAAACTCTGGGAAACTCCTATGCTGCACTTGAAATATCTCATGTAAATTAATATTTCTGAAACATGTTGTCTGCTTTAAACTTAGGCCCAGGGGAGAAAAAGTGCTGATACATATGAGAGGTCTGATTTCCTTCCCAAGCTCAACAAAAATCTGTGCCAGTAAAGGGCAGCAAGGAGCTCTGAGCAGAGAAAATAGAAGTTTAATGTTTCTAGCTGTTGACTGAAAGAATTGGGCCATTGTGGAGATGACAGAAGGCTGGAACAGCAGCATCTGAAAAGCCCTTCAGCATTGTCTGATGCTGTCCCTTTAAAAAGTGCTGTATTGTTGTAATGGTACTTGAGGTAATGACTTTTTAATGTATTTAAGGGAAACAAGACCACCCTGATTAACTGGAGTTTTATTTTCAAAAGAGTTGTGATTACTGAAATGCTGTCATGCCATGAATCACTTGATTCTGTGGCTGAGGTACTGCAGGCTTGCTGCAAAACCATCAGTTTTAGTGGTTGGGCCCCAAAATTTCTTTCCCATTTTGTGGCAGTTTGGCAGCTGAACCAGGTCTAACTGCATTGATGCATTTTTTCCTACTGGAATCAATGTCCTGATAGCTTGAATGTGAAGACAGGGAGATTGTTGTGTTGGATAGTGACAGTAGGGCTGGGAAAGGGGATGCTGTGAGCACTGTGGAGTGTAAAATATTTGTGGGGAAACTTATGGAGCATCTCTGCCTCCACAGAAATGCAGCAGAACAGATTCTCTGTTAATTCCCTTGAGCAAGGCTGTGCAAGTTTGGACAAAAAGATTTTGCCACTGGGCATGGATGTTCCAGGGGTTGAAAAGCTGCTGGTGAACTTCATTGCCAGTGGAAATCCTTCCTGGCTGAGCTGTAGCCTTTCAAGGCTTAAAGAAAAGTTGTCCTTTCTGTTCTGTCCTGTTTTTATGTGTGTACACACAGGCTAAAGGCAGAGCATGGGGGTCAGCTGAGTGTGTGCCAATGTTTAAAAGGTGAAAGCAGCTGTGGAGGAGTCAGTAATGCCAGCACATGGATATGGGACACAGCCCCTGGCACGTTGGGCTGAACTTTAAGTGACCAGTACCTGCAGAAGGCCATGATAGAAGTTCTGATTTTTCCATGTGGATAAATTATTTAAAAGGGTATTTCAAGCTGAACAAACTCAATTTAAGTCCCCTGAAATACTAATTTTCAGTTTGTTCCACCTGGAGGGATGACAAAAGTGAACATACCTGCACTATGTGGCAGAGGGGGTAAAATACCCTGTTAGGAGTTAAAAGATTATTCACTGCAAAAACTTGTTAGTGAAAGGCTATGAAGCTAAAATTGCTGGCTGGACTTTAATTCCCAGGATGGGCACTGCTTTGTTGTTTTTAGATGTTTGCTGCTGTTGTGATCAATATGAGTTTTACTTTCCATGAGTCTTCATATTCTGCTGTTCTGAGCACAGTGCTGGTTGTGTATTTCATTGTCAGTCTCCTGTAACTCATTTTATGTTCTCCAGCATTAATCTTTCCTTGTCAATGTTTTCTAAATCTAATCCAGCACAGCCTCAGGAAAATAAAGCAATTGTTTAAATTGATGGCTTTGAACAAAATAAATCATAAATCAGTCTATGATCTTTGAAACCTCTCTTCATCTAGAAAGTGTGGGTTTTTTAGTTTGGTTTTTCTTTTTTTTTCCCTCCTGGAATATGATTATGGAGCATGGGTTAGCAATGTGCAGGAAGGCCATGCCACCTGCAGGTGCTGGGGAGAGGGTGCAATTCTCAGCAGTGCCCAGGGCTGGCTGAGCTGCCCCTGCACAGCTCTGCAGATGACCAAAATAAACACACTCCCTTTTCCTTCCTACTCCTGCAAAGAAACAACAGTTTCTATCATATTCCATGTTTTCTGAATATGGTAGAAATATTCTATTCTGAATAGATAGAAACAACAGTTTCTATCATATTCCATGTTTTCTCAATATGAGAGAAATATTCTATTCTGAATATATTTCTATCATATTGAGAAAACATGAAATATGATAGAAATAGTCTATTCTGAATAGAATATTTCTATCATATTCAGAAAACATGAAATAGGATAGAAATATTCTACTCAGAATAGAATATTTCTATCATATTCAGAAAACATGAAATATGATAGAAACTGTTGTTTCTATTCTGAATAGAATATTTCTATCATATTCAGAAAACATGAAATATGATAGAAACTGTTGTTCCAGAACCCCCCCATTGACTAACTGTGTGTGAAAAGGGCTTGGATGGGGCAGGATTGGTAGGGGATGGTTTTCCTTTCTGTTGCATTCTCAGGGAAAAGCTTGTGCAGCCCAAGGGTCCCCATGGGCCTGAACCCCTATACTTTGGTTTATTGGCTGCTTTATTAACTGAAGTTCCTCTCTAATGAGAGCCTGGTGTCTGACAGGGAGCTACCAGGATGGAGCTGTGCTCCTGCTGAGGATGGGCTGCTGCTCCTTCAGGTTTCTGACTGCTCCTTCAGGTTTCTGGCTGCTTGTCTTGGTTTGGAAAGCCAGGTGTCTGCTAAGGAAGGCAGGAGCCTCCCCTGAAATGGAAAAATGTAAACCCCCTCCCTCTGAATTATTATAAATTTGGAATTAAGGGGGGCTCTCAGGCAAAAATATGGGAGTAGGAATAACAGTTCTTTATTAGGGAAGGAAATAAAAAGATAAAATAAACAATGCAGTAACCCAAACCAACACTGCCAGAGTCAGAACACACCTGACACCCTGTGGGTCAGGGTGNGAACACATCTTGCTTTTCAGTCTGGGACACTGCTCCTTCAGGCTTCTGACTGTGCAGGGTCAGATTTTGGGAGCTCCAGGTGTGTCAGTGGCACAGCTGGGAGCCAAGCTCCTGTTTGGGCCTGAACTGCCTCCAAATCACCCCTGAAAATGGTGACAGAGAGTGGGAGTGGGGAGTGACTTAAGGAGAACAAAACCAAGGAATGGGAGACAGCATGTGTTGCTAATTGCCTGCCATTCTGATTTGGGCAGTGATTTTTCAGCTGTGAGCTGTGTGGTCACACCCAGCAGCAATCCAGGAGTGCTTGTTCTGGTTTGTGGGCATGTGAAACACTGGGATTGATGTTGTGATCCCAGTTTTCCATTTAGGATCATGCTGGAGCTCGGGGAGAGCTACTGGAGCTGGGTAGCTCATCACAAATTGTTATTGCAGAAAGATGATCTGCAGTAGCTCCCCAGACTCAATTTCTACTTGTAATTGGCAGATGGAAGAAGACTCAGAACAATTATCTGATATTAATTATGTCAAAGACTTTTGTACTTTTGCATTTTCCTCATCTTTAAAGTCTCATTTCTTGATGTGACCAGAGAGCAGGGAGAGGGAGATGGTAACTCTTTCATCAGGTCTGTCAGAAGCTGACTTGTGCACCCTGTGCATGGTAGAACATCCCTCAGCAGCTTCAGCATTCCCTCATCAGAATTCAGATGGATTTCTCACCATCTTCAGATACCCCACAAGTGCATTAGGTCAGCAGCACCTGGTCTGGACTTTGCTGGAGCACTTTGATGCTGGACTTTGTGGAGGAGAAAGCCCAGAGCTGAGCCCTGCTGGGCCTCCAGTGCAGTCCTGCCTACTTAGGCCTGGCAGAAAATTTAAATATTCATTTTAATATTGATACACAGTGGGCTGAAAACTGTGAGCAGGTGCTGAAAATTCAGCCCCTGAAACAGAGCAGTGCCACTCCTACCTCAGTGGAAGAGGAGCTTTCCACAGCCATGACTTTTATTGGATGATGGATGCTGTGAGGTGAAGAAGGGAGATGTGGATTTAGAGGACATTTCTAGTTCACCAAAAACTTTGAGTTTTCATTTGGCAGAAGAAGTATCTATAAAGTTGTAGCTGCTCTTGCAGGTGAGACTGGACAATAACACCAGCCTTATTTTGACCTGGTGCTTTCCAAAGGTGGGAATGTTTATGGGGAGAAATTCTAACACAGCTGTGCCCTGATAAGACCTCCCAGCCACCTCTCTGCAGTTGTTGAGTCCTGTGCACTCCAGAGCTCCATTAATTCCAGAAAATTCCTGGAGGTGTGTTATACACAGATTATCTTCTGGGTTTGTGTGGGCTGCTTTTGGACACTGGTAATTTGGTGGTTTTTGTTTGTTTGCTTTCTTTTGCCTCTCTGTTGTCTGGTTGTGGCAGCTGTTATGGGATGGCAAGGGAAAATGAGAATTAACAGTCCCTGGTGTAAGGAGCTCTCCTGCAGTCTGTGAGGCAGAGGAAAGCTTTCTGTCCTGTCCCAGAGGGTGTAAAAACTGCATGTCAGCTCTTTGTGAAGCTGTAGTAAGCCTGCAACAAAAATGGACTTAAGTAGAATTCACATTGCGGCTTGTCGTTACAAGACTGAGTTTTCCCCACTTCTATTTGTCCTTCAGGTTTGTTATTGGATATAAACCTTTTTTTTTCTTAGGAATCCAGGCAGGGAAGGTGAAAGTAGTCAAATATAAATGCATCCTTCTCTTGCTTCTGTTTATTTAATGTCTGTGGGACTGTGGAGAGCACCTGTGTGCTGAGGGTACCATGAAAAATGGCCCTCACCGCCTTTTAAAGCAGGGTAATAATATGCAATATTTATTGTATGTGTTGAATGCTCAAAAATTATGTTTTGGCTGAAATTTATACCCGGCCAGGCCCCTGGAGGGCACCAACAGCCAACGTTAGGATTTTCACTCCCTTTTAGCTCTTACCCACTGACATGCAGCACTGTGAAGACAGCAAATATATCCCCACATATAGATTAAAGTGAACTTGCTTTGCCTTGCATAATTTGAAAATTCAAAAGACCAATTTCTTAGTGTAATTGAAAACTGCTACGTTTCAGGCTTATTCATTGAATCAGTATTTCCAGTTAGGATTCAAATTAATCTTTCTACCTTTAAACAAGATAACGAGGGTGTAGTTATATTTACTCAGCCTTTTAACAATCAGGTTCAGTGTAGCTGCATGTGATTAACTGCACACACACAATTGCAGGAGGTGAGTGCTCCTGGCTCCAGCCAGGAGGGGAATTCATCTCCAAAGGCTGAAAATCTGAACTGACAGTTCAACACTCAGCCTAATGCCTGAGTCCTTCTGGAAGGGAAAAAGGGAAGGAAGGTGAAATGACCAGCCCAACAGAAGAGCCATGTCAGCTTCTCTAGGATTCCCCATGGGCTTTTTTATTTTTTATGTAGCCTGGAGGCCTCTTCCTTTAAAGTTGCCTTAATGCAACTTTGCTGGATTTCTTCCAACACCTGTCAGGGAGATGTGACATCCCAGAGAGCTTGTGGAGCACATCTGGGTGCTCTGGGGGTCACTCAGCTGGAAACACAAGTCTGAGGTTTGTGCACTCCCTGCTCTGCACCACAGGACTCTGATGTGGGGGGGAAAATTGGGGGATAAAAATCCTTAATTCCTTGAAATAACAACAGATGGGTTTTAAGAGCTCAGCTCTCTCAAGAGAAGCCTAAGGGATAATTTGAGCAGTCTCATCCTGAGACTTTGTGGACCTATTTGGTCTTTGAAGGGGCTTGGACCATGGCCTTGGTGTTTGCAGCAGCATCATTACTCTGCTGTGTGCTGATGTCAGGTGGGACTTGGCACCTTCACTGCAGGCCATGGGTCCATGAGGGGAAATCTGACTTTTGGGCGTGAGAAGATGGGGATTGAGTTTGTTTGGGCACCCCCACAAGCAGTCCCTGTGCTCCTTTTAACTTGTAGAGAGTCCCCTGTCCATAATCTTTCCCCTGAATTGCTCAGCATAAACTGGAAAGAGCAGAAGCTGTGCCCCAATCCATTAGTTTTGAAAGGCTGGATGTTGAGCTTGCTGTGTGAAATCCTCACTTCAGCTACCAGGGGGTTTTTATTCTGGATGGCACCTTGCATATGTTTTTCAGTCACAGACTGGAATAATTCCAGGGAAGCTGCTCTGTTCTGTTGCCTAATTAATAATACATCCTTTTAAAGAATAAAAAATAAAAGAAATCAATGCATATTTAACTGATAAGCTAGAGTAACTTCAAAAGCACTGGTTTGGGCCATGAGCTGCATAAAACAGTGCTGTGCTACACTGAAAACCCTGACTAGAGCAAAACTTGGGATGTGTGAGTTTGCATTGTGCTTTTAAGTACTTGGATGGTTTAATGTGTTGAATTTCATGACTTTTTTCTTTCCTCTCATAGAGAGAAAGTCTGAAAAATACAGTTTAGTGAGCTAAGTGACGTAGTGGAGGTAAAATTGTTACTTTTCCAAAAGGGATTTGTAGCTAAGATGAAATCTGCAGCCCAAGGTGAAGTCTTAAAGCATCACCTTATCCCCAACCAGCTATTAGTCAACAAGCTGCCCTGGAAAGCAGCTTGTGATCATTCCCTTCTGGTGAGGAATGCAGGGTAAAATATGGTGTAAAACTGGGATTTTGGAGAGGATTTTTACCTACTGCTGCCACTGTCCCTGTGCAAGGCTGACCAATGCTTCTCTTTGTGCAGTTTCTCATGGCAATGTGAGAACTGAGCTTTTTGCATGAACTTTTGCCACTGTCACTTCTGCTGATCCTTGCAACAGCTGCTGACACTGGGTTTTGTAATACCTTTTCTGAGGGACAAGAAAAAGTTGTTTTTGCAAGGATTGCAAATAATTGTGAAGAAACAAGTTTTTTTTTTTATTCTTTAATGGCAATTACTCCTCACCAACACAGACTGGCATGGGGAGAGGAAATGAGGAGGGTGTGGAGTCCCAATGGGAACTTCCCCAACAGACCAAGTCTGCTTGTGTAAAAATCTTCAGGTTTGTTTCCCTCTGGAAATATGTTCCATAGTCAGAGATTCCTTGGTTTCTAGAAGAATCTTTGGCAGAGGTGATGAGCAAACAAGCAGAACCTCTCCATCTCTGCTGTGCCCTCCTGCAGTTCCTGCTCTCTGTGCATCCCCCAACCTCCTTTTCCAGAGGTTTACTCCAAAATTCCCAGGGCACAGGGCATCTCCCACTCTCTCTGTCTTTCACATGATTCAAGGAGTAGCAACCAAGACCAAAAAAGGGCAATAATTGTATTTTGTGATGCTTCAGGAGCTGTCTGCACGTGGGTGAGCAACACCAGGTCCTGCTCGTGGCCCAGTGGCATTAGGGATTCAGGGCTGGAGCTAGCACAGGATCAAACTGCACATCCTGCAACACAAACCAGGATTGCTTTGATGAAAGCTGAGGCTCTAATTTAATTTGCATGGGCTGCAGATGAATGGCCTGTGTGATGAAAAGGGATGGGGCTGTAAATAGGTTCAGAGAGCCACGGGCACTGCGAGGGAAGGGAGCTCGGTCTGGGGCTCAGGGGCAGGACATTTCAACACATCCTGGCCTGAGCAGGGAGTGATGCTGGCAGCTTTTCCTCTCCTGCTTGTCAGTCAGGAGCTCTGACAGACAGCTCAGCTCTGTTAGGTTTCTGCTGGAGGGCAGAGGCAGTGCTGAGGTAACCACAAGTCTTGCAGGATGCAGGAATCTCCTGCTGTGCCCCTGGAGCCCCAGCACTGCTTCCATTTACGGTGCTGGAAGTCAATTTGAGCCCCTAGCCACAACCAAAACTCAATCAGCTCCATGGTGTACAAAATGGAATGTGCTAACAGCCACAGAGGCCATTGATTTGGGAAGCTTAAAACCCCATTTCTTCCAGTGTCTGAGAGATTTGCTGAGGGAGTTCAGGCTGGGGATGTTCAGGACTCAGGTGGTCAGTCCTGTGCAAGAATCATTAGAGAATAGATTCCTTAAAGTCATCACCAGCATTTTGTTAAATATTTTTCTTTGACAAACGACTTCTACAAGTGGAGATCACCTTTATTTAAAAGATGTCTTATGTTGTTTTATAGCTCTGAAATTGATCTCAGAAAGGCCAAAGATTCCATTTTTCAGTCATCTGGTTCCTGGGAACCATCTGGCTGCATTAAAGGTGAGAATTAACTTACTTAGCTAGTAAGTTAATTGATCCTAATGGGTCCCTTCCAACTTGAGATATTCTATATTAAGCAAGAATGATTTGGGAGCCTTGCCAGTGAATGACTTGGAGGAGATCTTGCATTTTAATTCTCAAAAATGGTGTTTAAACTCTTTATTTGTTTCCCCAATATCTCCCAGGCTGGATATCAAGCCATGTTAGTTAAACCTTTATCACTTCTGCAAAAATTAAGTCTTTCAAAGGGACAGCTTTAAAGATTTAAAGGTCTCTGCCTTTCAAGGGTGCTTTTAACAGATGTATCTTTGCTGAAATGTTCCTTAGCACAATTGCAGTGCAGTTAATTTACCACCCTTTGGAACTGACTTCTGAACTGGATAATGGAAATTACCCCAACTTCTGTGTGTGCTCCCAGCTGCTTAAAGATGGTGATTGCAACAGCAGGGAAACAAACAGCTCTGTGCTCCCTGAAAAGGAGATTTATCTTGTACCACTCGTGTGCTCCTGAGGAATCCTGGAAATTACTTTCAGTTATCAAATCCAGCTTCTGATTTTGAGAGCAACTGTTAGAAGAGAAATTCAGTGGAATAACCTGGAAGGATGTTGGAGAGGTCATGTAACTCATCCATCAGCCCCAAGGCAGGATGAGCTGTGTATTAATCCTGACAGATATTTATTCAATGTGTTCTGAAAGATCTCCAATGGTGGAGAGATGCTCAGCTAATCTATTCTGTCTCCTCATCCCTGCTGTTAGAAAGGTTTTCTTGACATTTACCCTGGATGTTTCTTCTTGTAATTAGTCAGGAAAACTGAGTGACTTGTCTTATCTGTCCTAGGTATGGAAAAAGATGATATTCTGCTCTGTGTGTGTGAAGACTTTGAGGTCCCCCATGAGTTGTCTGTTCTTCAGGGCAAACAGACCATAATGTTTTTAATCTCCCATCATGTCATATTTGCAGATCTCTGATTAGTCTCGTTGCACTCCTGGTGCTCTCTGCAGTCAGGCTGTATCTCTCCTGATCTAGAATATCTTTCTCAAGTGTGTAAAATAGCCTCCATCACCCACTTCTGATTCAGTAGCAGTGTTTGGAATATGTATGCTATCAAAATTAAATAAGTGCTATTATTTAAATACTATTTCCTCTAACTGGATCAGTCTTCCCTAGTAACAGTAGCCCTGGTAAAATTAAGCATAATCCTAATTATTAATTTGGAAAGAAAAGTGCATTTTAAGGTGAAATTGGAGTTCTGAAGCAGAATGCAGCAATGGCAAACTCAGTATTCTTGCCTGGTGATTTGGATCCACACAGCTTTTGTCTTGACCTTTCCAAACTGATGTTTCCCTCTCTTCTTTACCTGTTTGCTCAGCTCTGAACACCCAGGGTTCCACTCACTTCTGTGTGTGTTTCTATTCCTTGTATCACATTCTAGATTTCTCTTGTTGTGGGAGTTGCTCCTTCTCATTTGCACACATTCCATGATGTGACAACTTATTTAATAGCAGATGACACTTGTTGCTGATTCTGTCACATGAAACTTCTTCAGAGCCTTTTTTCCCCCTGCAATTAAATCCTGCATCTTAGTTGCTGTCTTTTGTTTCCTTTGAACTCATCAGGGGAGAAATATAATCAGATATTTGAAATTACAATCTTGGCTAAGAGGCAACATGAAGGTGATGAGTGCTTCACATCTTTGTTTAGCATTCCAAAGCTGGGAAGGAGACAGGCCAAATAATCTGCACTCATTTTTGAGCAACAATTTAGCATTCTGGGGAGTCAGATACTGCCCTAAGCAGCTTTGAGGAAATAAGATTCAGCTGATCAAGGTGGGGGAATAAAGCTGCGAGAGCAGAAGCTGGAGAGATTTAATAGTCACTCCCAGCTGAGGGGTGCATCTATTCTTCATCCTGCTGTGCATCTTAGGGCTGTGCAGAGGTAGAGATGGCAGGGATAACATGCAGGTAAAAATTTGGGATCAAAGGAGTCAATTTGATCCCGTCAAACCAGCCCAGAAGTCTCCACAGAACCTCTGGCTCTCCACATCCCCGTGTGGGTGCAGCAATGAACTCCAGACCCTCAGCACAAAAGTGGAAAAAGTTGTGATGTGCCAAGGGGAAATCAAGAACTAAGAAACTCTCACTGGTGCCTTGAACTACTGAATTAGCAGCAAATTTGCTAGCTAAAAAAGTCCAGCTAGTGCTCAGAAACGAGTTGTTTTCCCAACTTCAAAGCCTCCAGCAGGCTGTCCAGGGAGGATAATTCCTTCTATGAGCAGCTCATTTAACTCCTGAGTGCGTGAGCTAAGTGAGCTCCTGATAGAGATTTCATTTTTTTTATGTCTTGCAAAGAAGTGTTGAGCAGTTTGGGCTTAAGGTGAGAGAACACCTCTTTTGAAAGGTTTTTATGGAAATTGCTTCTGTAACAGAGGCAGGAAGAAAGCTTTCTGCTCCACAACTGCAGGAGAAAAGGAACCATCTGAGTTACAGCTGAGGGAAATTTGCTTTATTTTTGAAGCCATGGTGATTTCCTTAGAAACTTAGTTCTTCAGGATGTGTGCCAGGGGTTTTTAGGAGAGGTTTTAGCTCTGAGCATTGCTTGGATTTTCCTTGTCAGAGCCCTTCTGTCCTGGGCCTGTTGTGAGGGGGGAGTGGGGTTTAAGTGAATTATGAAAGTGTTGGTCAGTTTGGATGCTCCAGAGCACAAGGAGAGGATAGTTTATAGGGAGACTTTGGGCTCAGTCTGGTGTTTATTCCCCTTTTTGAAGGTGCTGCAGTTGGTAAAATTTTGGCTAATTTTTGTAACTTCCAAAATTGCTTTATCCTTATGCTGGCTTTGAGAAGCATTGGCTTCCCCTGCCATTCTGCACACTGTGCTGAGTTCAGAAGGGATTTTTTTTGTGCTGAAGTGGAGCTACAATAATTTCTGAGCTCTGTGCCTTGTTTCAATTATTTACCTCTGCAAAAGAGATTTTTATAAATCCTCCCTTCTCTTTCCTATTATTAACTTTCTTGTCAAACTTTTATTTAAACCACAGAGACAAAGACAGATCTTTTCTTTATAGCTCTGCAAAGTTAGATTTACTTCTCTGACCTGTTTCAGCGTGATTGAAAGCTAATCTGTCTCCTTTTTATTGGCTTTTGGTAAAGAATGTATTTCTTTGTTTCCCTTTTTCATTTTGTATTGTCTTGTGGAAATATGTAACTTCACTTTGGGCTGTAAAAAAATTATTCTCCTAGGGAAAGGGGAAAAAAAAAAAAGACAACCCTTAATCCAATCCAAGAGAAGCTTTATGTCTTTAATTATCTTGTTGGATTGCATTAGTGGATGATTCAAGTCAAATGAACTCTGAGCAATAATAAAGGTCCTGTGGCCACCTCTGACCTCACAGAGAGGAGTGCTGAAGCCAGAAAGCTTTTTTGGTTCAACATCAGTGACAACTACTTGAGTTTCTCTTTTTTTTTTTGGGAGTTAATTCTGCCATAAAAGCCTGTGGAGTGCTCTCACTGCAGTTAACTTGCCTGGCCAAGGGCATGATATGGCTTGTGGGCTGCTAACTCCAAAGACTGATATTTTAAATTGTTGTTCTCCCCTTTATAATTAGTCCACTTTATAATCAGTCCTTTCGGTGCTCTAATCCTACAGTATCTGTTTCTAACCCCTCTGCAGGAGTTATTTAATTTTTTTAATGCACTTGAGGATTTAAAATTACCTCTGTGTTATGCTAGAGTTTTAAAGCTTATATTACACTTTGTCGAGGCTGTTCATGTTTTGCCTTGCTCAGGTGGATTAAATTGTGATTATACACAGCATAGTATCAGGCAGAGAAGATTCTGCCCCAGATATTTGCAATTCTTTTTGTTTCTAAAGAGCTGAATGAGCACAAGGGTAATACCCAGGGATATTGAACCTGGGACTTATTTTGGTAGAAGGTGATGACTCACAGCAGCAACCCAAAATTGATCAGTTTTCCTCCTGTCCAGTGTGAAGCATCTCTGTGGTGTCTCCAACACACTCCTGACCCTCTACAGCAGGGCCAGCACTTCAAAGTCATATTGCCAGACTTAAAATCTTGCTATTTGCAGAACTGGGAACACCAATAACATCTGCAACTTGTTACCTGCAGTACTTTAAATTTATCAGAGCATTTTACCTCTTTTTCTATTCAGAAGCTTCCACTGTCAGTGTGTATATAGGTGCTATGTAAGTGTAAATAATACCATATATGTGCAAATAAGTGCTGTATTTAAGTGTAAATAAGTGCTATGGCTGCTTTTCACTTGTTTTTGGGGATGAAATAGCATTTTACTGGCACCCAAGGGCAGGTTCAGGTGCCTGAGAGCAGACTGAGTATCATAGGGATAGTATATAGATAAATAGATATATTAGTGTAGCTACTGTTCACTGCTGCTCTGTTGCTGAATGTGTGAAAGCACATTAAACCCAACAAAACTGTAAACAAAGTAGAATAAATGCTGCTAAAATTAACAGCTGTTCAACCTGCCAGTTACTGATATAAAAATCTTCAAAAGGGCTGTGTTGTGAACATGACTGACACGTTCTGTGGTTTGTGTTTTTGGGCTGAAAGAGTGTGGATACAGGTTTTCATTGATGCTCCTGTTCATTCTTCTGGCATATTTTGTTCTGGTGTCCCTGAGATATTTAATAGTGCATCCTGACATTCAGTAAATATGTGCCCTTTTTATATGGACTTTAAAAAATAGTTGTAAAATGCAAGTTACTACTGTTTATTCAGTACTTTCACCTTAATTATGAACACATTATTTACGTTGGTACGTTCCTTGTGATGCTGTTTACCTGTAGATCTGTATTTCAGTCCCCAATTCAATTACCCTACCAACAAGAAGTCTCTAGAACCAACCAAAGGACCCCAAAGCCCCTCTTTAAATCAGACATATTGATATAGAAGGCATCCAAGTACTACAGGAACCTCCTCCCTGAAATCACATGGCTGGATAATATAACCTGGAAAAGCTGGAGAATGGTTCTGAGCACAGATGCACATTCCTGAGTGAGAACTTGGGTTTGGGAAGCAGCTTTGACAAAGTTCAGCATCCAAGGTTAATTCATGAACCTTGAGGCAATCCTGGGGGAAGTGGAAGCCTCAGTTTTGTGAAATAGAAGGCTCAGGGAATAAAGAAGAGAGGGGAACTGCTCAGAATTGGATGAGAGAGGAACATAAGTATTAAAAACTGAAAAAGAGTGTGTATGAGTTAAAGTGTTGCAAAGAGAATTCAATATTTTACTGGCTAAAAAACCCAACAGAGTTATTTTCTACAGTCTTTGTGTAGCTCTGGAATAATGGTGATCATCCCCATTTTAGTCCAGGTGTTAATTTATGATCTGCCTTTCCTCAGATTTCCACCCAAAGGAAAATACCTATGGAAAAAAATTCCCTGATTAGAAATCTGGAGAAGAAACACCAGTGCAGAACTGGGTGTGCTGGGGAAATTTCAGCCTCTGAGCATCACTTTCCCTGGCAGAAGAGTTTTGAGGAGGGATTTGAGTTCAGGGGTTGTGTGGGGGAAGTCTGCCCAAGCATTCAAGGCAGTGTGGATGGAAATCCAAATAAAAGACATCACCAGTGTGACTCAGTGTGGCCTTGGCTTTCTGACTTGATGGCTTTTTTTGGTAGGAAAACTAAATAGAAATGAAAATGGGTGACTAGGAGAGGGAAAGAAAGGAAATGAATGCAGCCAGATAGAGCAAGTCTTTGATCACAGATTACAAAGATTATTTCAGTACATATCAATGCAAAGAGTAATGATGTCTTTGAAGAATTTGTAACACAAAAGTCCATGTACCAAGTATAAAGAATGGAGAGGGGCAAAGGATAAAGAAAGGAAAAGAATTTGTGCATCATTAATGACTGATGAGGAATAGAAAGACAAATGAAAAATTTCACTGCACAGAATGACAACTTTGATTCTTTTACCGAGCTACTTGCTTAACACAAGGATTTAAAGAAGTAAAAGAGGAAAAAAAGCACAGAACTCCTGTCTGTGTATCACAACGTGTGAGGAAACGGTGGCAACCATTTCCAACAGGAGAAGGAGGCAAGAAGCAATTAAAATGTGATGTTCTGGAGGGAGCTGTGGCTGCAGGTGAAGCACACGTGTGCTGGCCCCTGTGAGAGGGCAGATTTCCCAGGGGAAGGGCACAGGGGAGCCCAGTTTGGGGTCTCTGCTGGCACAGCTGCCAGCTGGGCTGGTCCCAGCTTGTCTCTGTGCTGGGAAGAGGATTGCTGGCAGTGTCTGGGAGAGGGGGAGCTCCTGGTTTCTAGAAAAATCCAATGTGTGGAGCTGGGAGCTGGGCTGGGGCTGCTGCCAGAGCCTGGCTCACCTGGTCCTGCTCCAAGGCCAGCCCTTCCCTGTTCCCATGGCACTGCATTCCCTGCCATGAAGTTTCTAGGCAGCATTATCTCTCCTTATTTTCCTGCTTCCTGTAGGACTGTCCAAAGTAACAACAAAAAATCAAGCACAGGAGGTGTGCCTCTTGGTTTTATTAATTCAGGATGTTCCCACCACACAGTTTCAACTCTCCTGGATGTTTCTACCTTGTCCTGCTGATTATTTAGCTGTGCTCGTGGGATCTTCTACCATATACAATGTGCTACCTTAGAAATATAGTTAATTTCCAGTTGTCTCAGCAGGTTCTTTCCCCTCTCTGGGGCAACTTTGTAAGCCAAGATTCGATCCCTTTGCTGCCTATTTATTGCCCCCTCTCATCTCTTCTCTGTGGAGCTTTACTGTTCCTGTTGGAGCCTGGCAATGGGAGAAGCCTTTTTTAATCTCTAGACTGTGAATCATTGGTGGAATCAATAGAGTGTAATCCCAAACTTCTGCTGAAGGTTTTAAGGAGTCTATAAAACACAGGCAGGAAAAGGCACCAGGACCCTTCTGGCTGCCTGAGACACGAACAGGGCAGGGCTGGCAGCTCCAGCTGAGGCACAGGCTGCTCCAGAGTGGAGCCTGAGGTGGATTTTGGGTCATTCTGAGGCACAGGCTGCTCCAGAGTGGAGCCTGAGGTGGATTTTGGGTCATTCCCCAGCTCTCCTGGACCAGAGGGAGCTCCAGCAGGGCTGTGTGAGTAACTCTGCACCCCTTAACGCCTCCCATCAGATGGGGAGTGGGGAGGGCAGGGCTGAGCACAGCCTGTTCTGGGCTGGTGGGACTTTGTGGAGCTGTGTGTGGTCAGCAGAGAGCTTGAATCCCCACAAAGTGGGGCTCACAGCATAACAAGGGATAGCCTTAAGGACTGCTTGCTGCTGTTGGTCTCCAGCACCCAGAAATGTAACTCCATGGCAATATGAGCTTTCTGTAGAGCTCTTATGAATTTTAGGAATATGACTGGCTTGTCTGTAGGCACTGAGATGAAGGAGTTGTGAAATGCCATCTGCCTGCTTGTGCTGTGTATGCTGAAACAGCAAAGAACTCGGTTTTGCTCAGGTTTATTTCCTTGTTGGTTTTTTTTTTTTTTTCCTTCCAGTAAGTTTTTTTCACCCCATTTCCCAGCTTTGCTCTTGGTTGTATCTAAAGGCAAACGTTGAAGGTTTGTGGACAAGACACAGCCTTTGAGATTAGCTTTAAATACAAAATGTAACAAGGGTTTTACTGTGAAACATGACCAAGAATTGCTAACCTTTGTACAGAAACTTTTTCTAAGTGGCACAAAAACAACTGTGCTGCACTGCATCAGCACATATGTTTTGGTAATTAAAAAGTATTCTTTCTGTGATGATCTCCCATCTGCTGCTACCTCTGATAAATTTAATGCTGCTCTTGAGCACTGAAACACAGGGATTCTTTGTTCTGGCATGTGCTGGGCAAGGAGATCTTGAATCTCACAGGCTGCCCCTCTTGTCCTGATGAAATATATAAACAGTAGGAGGTTTGGTGAAGTTAAACTAGTAAAAGGAATCATGGTTTATTTATAGTTTAAAAAAATCAAACCCATATAAACAACCCAACCCTTTTTTGCTGGCCTGTGTAATAATGGCTCTCCTCTATGAATTTGTTTTAAAGCAACTTTTTAGCAGTCTCGTAGGCAGGTGATAAAGTTTATACTGAGTGAAGAGACCTGGCTTTTCCATTTGCCTTTAAATCACTGCAGAGCCTTCCCCTACAACTGCAGAACCCAGCTGATGAGGAAAATCTGCTCTCTGCTGCTTTCTGGGTGGGCTGAGAGGAGGGAAGGATGAACTGGCAAATCCCTGGAATGGAGGGTGAGCCCAGTGTCTCCTAGTACAGGCACAAATTATAATCAAACCCCCCTCAAAAGTCAGTTGTTATTTTGAATATATAGCTTTAAAACAGTATTGTTTTGTTTTTCCTCATTCTTCTCCTTAAAATGGTGAGATTTTATTCCCTCAGCTAATCCCAACCTGCAGAAGCCCCATTGCCTTCTTCATTTTTTCTCACAGAATCTGGAATAATTCCATAGGATATATGTACAAGTTCAACCTCAGTCTGGCTTTGGATCGTTAAGTAGCTTCTGCTTTGGGTTTTGCTTTGGCTGAAGTCATGAAATGAAAAATCTGAAGCATTTTGCTGGTGGCAGAGGAGCTGCTCCAGCATTTCTCTCCCTGGGATTGGAGTGTTCAGGGGAGATTGGTGCTTCCAATCTGGGAAATGCTTCAGCCAAGAGCAGCAACTGTCCTAAAATGTCTCTGATGATCTATGAGGCCAGAAAAAACCCCAGTGACATTTTTCATTCCTGAAAGCTGAGCCTTTCATTCCTGCACAAGTGGTGGTGGATGGAAAAGGATGGTGCTCAGGACACAGCTGGATCAAGGAGGTGATTTTGCTGTTTCTGTTGCCTTATTTCTCCATTGGCATGCACAATCTTGTAGGCTGATTGTGGAGTGATTGCAAAATAGAATAAGCAGGTGGTTTTGATGGTCTGAGCTCATTTTGAGCTCTCTTCTTGCAGCAGCAAATGAACACAAAGCAGAGCTGAATCAGGGCCACAAACAGGATTTATTAGAAGAGTTTATTTTTAATGTGCACCAGATGAAAAGTAATGTTTTTGTATTATCATATCACTGAAAATCTCTGTAAGGAACAGCTCAGTGGCTTTTTCAGGAAGGTTCAAGGTATTTGAAACATCCCTGTTATTGTCCTGTGGCATCTTTTCTCCTCAAAATGCCCCACAGAAATACATCATGAGGGTCTGTGCTGGCCCTGACAGACAAGTCAGGGCAAAAAATGAATGAAATGTAATGATACTGACAAAAAACATGAGGAAATAATTTTTTCTCTCAAATATCCCACTTGATGTGCCTGGAAGAGGTGAATTAGGACCTTGAGGATCAGTATGGCTCATCAGCACAAACACATGGTTCTTCTCTTGCTGCCTGGAGATGGTGGCTGGGAAAATGTGGTTGGGCAAGGCCTTAAAAGTTTCTAAAACATCCAGTGGTCTTAGTTTGGTTTTGTTTTGGAAGTAATTATGGTTATTTGACAGGACTAAGCAGAGAATAAAAAGGTTCCCTTTAATCTTTCAACTGTTATTAACTGGAAATCATCAAGTGAAGGAAATTCCCATGAAGAAGTGATGCCTATGTCAATATCTCCAGGCTGCTACAGTCCATAACTATTTGATTGGAGATGGATGCAGCAGCAGTGCAGGACTAGATACCCCTGGGTGCAGAAAATTCCTTTATCTCCAGCAGCTCTAAAATCAGCAAACAGAAAATGTTAATTTGGGAACTACAGGTAAGGTGAGAATATTGAACATGTGTGGCAAATAATTTCCAATGGAGCTGAACACCAGGAAAACTCTCAAATGCCTTCCTTTCCTGAAAATTGTGATTAGCTTAGGGCAAGCATGGAGCTTAAGGGAAATTCATCTGAATGAAGCTGTAATCCTTGGCAGCCACCAATAAAACCAGGAATTTCATGTGCTTTAAAGGAGTGAATTTAAAAAATAAATCCTCCTAATAAGCTATGGGATGCAGTGTGCAGAGGAGACAAAGGCTGTAAGGCAGGGTGGGGATGCACATTGTTGCCTTGCAGGAGATTTGGGCTGGGCAGTTTGTGCTGATGCATTTCCTGGTGCAGGTCCAACGTGTGCCACCACAGCCACCTGTTTGTCACAGCTCCCAGAGCCCAGGCCAGGCCGTTGGGAAAGGAAACAAAGAAATGGTGTTTTCACCCAGCTGTGAGTGTGCCAGGGTGGTGACACTGCAGTGCCTGAGCTGTGCTCAGGGGTGATGGAGCAGCCTGGAGAGCTCAGTCCCAGTGGTCCCTGTGTGGGTCAGTGCAATAATCACATCTGAGACAGACAGATTCCCTATTCCCTACCCACAGAATGCTTCTGTGTTGTTGTGGGCTCTTAGTTGGGTAATAATTAGTATTGATTCTATGATTTAGAAGGTTGATCAGTTGGTTTATTATATTATTTTATAGTATATTCTATTATATTACACTATATTACAGTAGTAAGAGCTCTCACTAACTAACAATTAGAAAACTTGTGATTCTTTTTGTTGAGCTTTCTGACACAGTTGTGGATTTGATAGGTCAGTGAATTTAAACACTATTATAGGATCTAATTAAGTAATCACTTTGGGTAAATAATCTTTAGAATACCTTATACATGGGTACAATAAGAAGCAGAGATAGGAATTGTTTTGATTCTTTTCTCTGCTTCTCTCAGGAAAAATCTTGAGAAAGTCTGTGCTTGCTCTCTGTGGTCAGAGAGCTGCTGCCACACCTCTGTGTCTTCAGTTCCCAAATAAACTCTAAAGCTGGTGACAATTACCCAGTCTTAGCACGTGAAAATGCCCCAAATGGTTTCTGGATGCTGCTGGAGATGAGCTAAAAAACATGTTACAAATAGGATTTCAAATAAAACAAAAACTGAAAGCCCTATTAGGAAAAAAATAAAGGTGATTGTGGGTAACTCCATGGATCATCCACCGTGGCTGCTTCAGCCTGGCACGGGCTGGTGTGACTGCCCAGGCACGAGGACATTGGTAGAGCTGGGAAGGGGCAATTATTTTAATTGAAAGGGCTTAGAAATACCTCTTGACTCAGGGGGTGCCATTAGAATTACCTTTCACCACCCAAACACGTCTGGTTTCACAGATTGCACCGTTCCCTTTTCTTCCAGCCACTAATATAAGAAAAATGAAATCTCTTTTAGAAAGGCAGCCAGGAGAACTGGATGCTAATGCTAAAATGTTCTGTTACAAGTTGGTTTTCAACTGCTGCAGCACCTGCAAGAGGCTTTTAAAGGAGAGAAAAAGGAGAAAACCCCTCTGATAATTTTACTGCAAAATGGATACTTCATCTCTATAGAGAATAAAAGTGTCATTGATCTCTATGATAAATTGTATCTTGGTGTCTGAAAATATAGACCTTGTTTTTTTTCATTATAAGGATGACCTTGCCTCTGTTGTAAATCAAAAGTAACCAGGGATTTGTGGCTCTTATAAGAGCTACAGGGGTGGGGAAAATGACTCTGAAGCTGCAGTGCATTTTGGAGCTGAGGGAAGGCGAGGGCAGAGCTCCCAGCTCCATCAGGGATGGATTTCACTCCCTGCTGGATGGATGCTGGGGGCTGCCTGCCTTCCAAAGCCTGGGATGAAAGCAGCAGCACGGGAGGGCTTGGTCTCTGGCCAGGAGAGGGTAGGGAAATGCTGATTCTCCCTTAATCAGAAGAATTTCCAGAAACTTTTTCCAGCAGGGTTTCATGTGCCAGCTGTGCCCTGCTAAGGGACTCTCTCTGTTTATTCATAAATACTGCAGTGGTGCTGAAAGCTTGATAATTTAAAGCATTTCTCACACTGCTCCTTTTAGAGTTTGAATTAAAAATGGAATGGCAGCACCTATTTTTGTGTTATAAAGGTGGGGAAAAAAAGCAATGTTTTAAATATTAAATGGTTTTAAATTGTAGCAAATTTCAGAGTACAACTTCCTGTGCATGAGCCCAGAACTGGTACAGGAGAGGGCCATGGAGATGACCTTCAAAACTGGAACCCTAATTGGAAAATCAGCCTATTATGTCTTAAATGAAATTATCTATTTTATTTATCACTTTCCAATTTATTTCAGATCTGAACCAAAAATATTTTGCCTGTCCTGGAGGTGGATAGTGGTTAGAGCTGGGATTAAAGGCCAATTAGTCCTGGGATGGGTTACAGATCAGTCTGACCTCCTGACTGGGGCATGGGTTGCTTGGACACCTTAGGCCTGGCTTGGAGACAGTTGTCCAAGGTACAGTGAGGAGTAAAAATCTTGGGAACAGTTTGCATCACTGGAAAAATTCCTCTGGTCTCAGAAAACACTGGCCTGAGAGTAAAATCCTCACCAGTGTCAACCAGAACGTCACCCACATTAAACTGTGATCATTTCCAAATGGTGGAGCTGGATAAGCATCAGACCTGGGGCTTTGTCAGAGCTTGGCCTTGGCATTAAATGTGTCTGTGGGGAGTTTGGGAAATGCAGATGTGTGGTTTTTGTCAGGGGCACCAGAGGAATGTCTGTTGTGTGAGTCTCATGATTGTGGAGGTGAAAAAGGCTGGGATTCTTCCTTTAATTCCCTTTAATTCCAGGTTGTGGAGCATCTTTGCTACAAGGAGATAATCCATTTTCCTGCTTTAATGTTGCCTGGTCTGTAATCCTACAGACCTCACTCCTCCAGCCCTGTGCTGATTGAGGCAGGATGTTAAAACTGGAGGTGGTGTTCAGGTAATTAAAGCCCACATCATTATGCACAGGCACGAGGGGCAAATTGAGGTTGCACAGCCAGTCTCAAGCCTGACATTTCCAGCTTGGAGGTGGCTGACTTTGCATCTCCACCAGTGGCAGAGAATGTGATTGCTGCTACTCCCTCCACTTACCTCAGGCAGAGGAAAAGTTGGATTTCTTTAATGCACTCTGAGGTGGAAGTGTTTTGTGGGAAAGTTGTGTGGTAACTTTGTGACATAATATTCATTGGAAATAACCCTTTTCTGTTTATTTTGGGAGTTCAGTTCCAGACAGCTGGAGCTGTCCCACGGTGGGACACATGCAGTTAGTTTACAAATCTTGCCTTTCAAACAGCACCAGCTACTTGGGTTCAATTATTTAAAATACACTTCCTGCTTGTGCCAGTCCTGTTTCCCTGGAAGTTATTTTAATGTCTCAGTGTTCTTCACAGCTCCCAAAAATACTTCTGTGCAGTTGGAGTCAGAGAAGAGTGAAGATGTAGTGAACCTTGATTTATGTAACTCTCAATCAGGAACTGACAAAATGCTTCAGTTAAAGGGCAAAAATACATCCCAAGCTACCCTGGAAAGCAGAGAGAGCTCTGCAAGCAATTGAAGTGGTGATACTGTGCCCACTATTATTGTTATGATATTGATTCAGAGCCTGCACTGTCCCCACAAAGGAAATGGGGTTTGCTTGCTCTGGTGGTGGCAGCAGAGGGGACAATGGGCACAGGGCACTGCTCTGTCCTGACCATGGGACAGGGACAGGCCATCCCTCCTGCTCCAGGCACATCCTGTGTTTGGTCATGAGCACAGACCTGGAATGCAAGACGTCTAAAGAGAAAAAACTCTGCTTGGTATTCTATAGGTGGTTTTATTTCTTTTTCAATTTGTTTCTGAGCTGGGAGGATGGGCTGTACCAAAAATCATGGTGAAGACCTAAAGGCAGGAATGGCTCCTTGTTTTATGGAGCCTGAGAGCAGCAAGGGTGGGAGAAGTGCTGTTAAAGGAGCTCCAATCAATAACTCTATTTACAAAGAAAGCTAAATCACTGTTCTTTGAGAGTGGTGTCATGTATCATAATAAAAAGAATAACAGTCCAACAAGAAGTCCCTTTCTAGACAGTTAATGGTGAATTCTGGGAAAGTGGACGTGTTCATCCCCAGATTCCACTGCAGAGGCTGGATTTTCCTGCAGGAGCTGGTCTGTTGTTGAGCTGAGTGATGTTAACAAGACATTCAGGCACAGGTCACAAGCTCTCGTGCTGAATGAGAAGACAATCAGCCAATTCTCCTCTGTTCTTCTCATATTTCAAGGACCCTTGGCTCCTTGGGAATGATCCAGGTTCTTTCACCCAGCAGTTACCTCTGAACAGAGTGACTTCCCTGCTCCAGTCAGGGTGCAGCACTGGGGGGTTGAGTGAATCTTTTTTTGTTTAGTGTTTTCGAGGTGCTGAAATTGGTGGAAAATGCAAAGCTCTTTGAAGTTTCTCTCTGAGCCTGTTCTGACAGAGCACCCAGACATGGAGGGGAGTTTCCCTGACATCCTTGTGCCTGGCTGTGGAAATGAGTTGTGTTTAGGCCTTGAAGAAATGTCAGGAGGCCAACACAGATAAAACACTTTAAGAAGATAATTCCAACAGTTCCGTGCTAGTTTGCATTTATGATGACACAGTGTCAAAATCTTCTTTGAGAATTTATTAACTCGTGGTTAAGCAAATGAATATTTTACAAGGCTTGCATTTAACACTTTTGTTTTTTAGAGGAGGATTTGTTGTTATTGAATAGCAATGTTTCTTCTGGCTTGTTCCTGAAATGTTAGTGGTTTAAACCATTTCTTTGAAAAATGCAGCAAACAAACTCAGAGTTCATCTTCTTCCTGGGAAAAATACCCTAGTGGGTGTTGGAAAATTTATCTGTATAAGCTAATCAGTTAGGCATTGTAAATTTGGTTGATGATTATGGCGGCTTCATCATAATATAATTTTATTACTTTTTTTTTATCTGAGGGATTATATGCTTGAGTAGCTGTCTTTGAAATACCTGTCACACAGAGCACCTGTGACAGTTTGTTGTTCAGAGCCTTTGAGGAATATCAGCATGGATTTTTAGAAGCCAATTGAATAGCCAAACCCCAGAGTACAGTGAAATAACTTTATTAGGCAGTCTAAGTAGTGTCATTGAGTTTGTTTTGTGTCTCTTATTAAATCAATCAGCTCAGTTAGCTGTTTCTTTTGAATCCCTGTAGCTATTAAGTCCTCATTCTAGAGCAGAACCCATCTTGGATTAGCAAGGCTAATGAAGTTCCAGGGGTCCAAGGCAGAGGTCTGTTGGCTGAGCCAAGGGATGATCAGGTTCCTTTGGGTGGGTCTGGTTTGCTGTCCTGGAGGGATGCAGGGAATTCCTGTTCCAGCTCTGACTCCTGGCACAGTGACCACCCACTGCTGCCTGCACAAGCTGGCATGGGCTGAGGGGGCCAGTAGGAGATTTCTGAAATTATCCAGGTAATCATCACCAGGAATGCCCTTCAGAACAGGGATATACCCTTTTACACTCCAAAGAGTCAATTTTCATCAGGTGAACAGCTCGGGGTCTCTCTGCTGGGTGGCTCTTCACCTCTGAGACACCTCCTGAGGACTCCTGGATGTGACTTGTAATCCAAATTTTGGGCATCTCAACAGAGAACTTTGGTTGCTGGGCCTGTGCTTTGCTGTGTGTGAGCTTGGTTTGAGGTGGGGGATGGGAAATGTGGGAAGGGAGCAGGCTGGAGCATCCCAGCTCGGGTCAATCAGTCAGGAGCTCCCTCCAGCCCCTCTCCTGCACTGCAGGTGGTTTCTCATGTGGGATGTTTGTGCAGTGGATGTGGGGATGCTGAAGGGTTGCTGATGGGTTTTGAATATTCAGAGCATCCCTTTAATGAGGCAGTAACGTTATGAAGCTTGGACTAGTTATTTCTTCCATTTTTCAGAGTAACTTTAAATTCCATGTTTTTTAGGAAAGTATTATAGAGCGAATTGAATTTCCTTTATTGAATGAAATAATTTTTTCCCTTGAAAACCAAATGTAACAAGAATTTAATAATTCATGAATTGAGCTTCAACATCTTTTAAATAATAGATGGACTGTCATGCCAAGTTCAGCTGAAAACTTACAGAGCATACGTTTTTATGGTTTTATTTGACGTTTCGAGGAATTACAGAACTGCAAACATTTATTTTGTATTTTTGCTTATTGCAATATTTTATTCCTTTCAGGTTGATTTAAGAAATAAAAACAACATTTTAAAAAAAGTAACTAGCTTCAGGTTCTGATGGGAAAAGAGAATAGAAGGGAAAGAAGCTCTAGGTACACATTCATAAATGATTCACTGGACTTTTGGCTGACAGATAGAGAGCTTTCATAATAACTTTGTTTATTATTTTTCTTATCAGTGGAATCAAATGTTAAATAGCTCTACTGGAAAGTGCTGTAAGGTTGACTAACAATTACACCTCTGTCACCTCTGCTGTCTTTGTCCTTTTCAAAATAATCAGGCTGGATTTATTTTATTGGTTATTTCTCCCCCCTCCATGAAACAGAAATGATTTTCAGATGTGGCGAGCTGCAGGAGCAGTCTGTCTTTTTGTGGTATTTTTGGAGATGAGGAGGATGGGGCAGCCTTTTTCTTAAAGCAATAAGAACCCAAAAGTTGCCCTTGCTGCTGACTTTGTGACTTTAGCTCTGCTGTGCTGCACCCCTGGGTGTGAGGTGTCCCAGGAGAGGTGGAGGTGACCCTGTCCCTGTGCCCTGTGCCCCAGCTCTGTGCTGTCCCTGCTTCCAGGGATCCAGTCAGGGCAGGCAGCCCAGGCTGGCTCTGTGGGGTGCAGCACTGTTTCCTCAGGGCAGGGACAGTGTGTGACCAGTGGGGTCTGTGTGGGGTGCGGTGCTCTGCTCCTGGCCAGCTCTGAGCCCAAGGGTCAGCTCTGGCCAGCAGGAGCAGGACATGGAGCTCTGAGACAACACAAGTTCCTACAGCTTTTCAACAATTAGAATTTTAGTTGTTGATGTTTAAGATTTCCCTGCTCCCCCCCATCCCAATCAGGCAGAACCCCGACTCAGATAATTATCAAAAGATAATCTACAGCTGAGGGTGATGCTGTAAATGTCCCAGGAGCTGCAATCCCAAAGAGAAACCCAGCCCAGATCACAGCACTTGTTAGGAGCACCCAAGGCCATGTCACAAACCCACTGCTGCCCCTGGCATTCATGTCCCTGCTTGTAATATCAATTTCAGAGAGCAGCCACTGGCTCTGAGGTGATGGATTGCCTCATCTGTCTTGGCAAGACCTTTCTGAAATCCACAGAAAACTCCTGCAGACTTCATGAATAGGTAGCCTGTTCTCTGTTGGTTTGGAAAGTTCTTCAATGCTGGAAGTGAAAAGAATATTTTCTTCTTTTATTCCCATGAAAGTGCATCTTTCTTTCCCACTCCTCCTTCTTCTGTGCAATGGAACTTGAGGCTGGAGTTGGTGAAAATGAAAAGATGTTATTTTTACAGGTATTTTTTAGTGTGTCCTATTGTGAGCAGGGCCCAGTTGGAGGTTTGAGGATTTTGAAATTAATGATGTTGCTCTGTTCCATTGCAGAACAGAGGAAAGCAGGCAATGGGAGCTTGTTTGAACAGATGTAGTTGCCCTTCTGTAGAGTTGTTTATAAGAGACTTTAGATACCTCTAGTAACAATTTGGGTTGATTATTTCAGCATTACTGTTTTAATTGTCCTGCTCTGCAGAACGGAAAGAGCAGAGGGGGAAGAAGTATTTAAGAACCTGATGCAGATGATTTAAGTGGCAGCACTGTGCCTGTGCCTTTGTCTCACACTATTTACAAACTACAAACTTCTCTTATTAGTCAAAGGGGAACAATCAATTTTACAGGAATCATTATCTTTCCACCAGATATTACAAGCGTTGAAAGAGAACATTGGCACTTACAGGGTATTAACAGGCAAAAATAATTCACAGCTTCTCTGTGATAAATGTTCCCACTTGTGAAATTACAGGGAATCTGTATTCAGTTCCTGCTTGTTCCACCCTAAGGAAATACTTTGGTAATTTGGGTGGTTACTTACAATAACTCATCAAGCTGATAATAGTGTTTATTGCACCATATGTTATCACTTAAGACTTGAACTGTAAGTTTTACAATTCCATTGAAGGGGAACTAGGTGAATATGGAAATCAGAGGAGCTTGGGGTTCCTTTCTTTTAGAATCCTGAGCCTATTTCTAGGAGACTCCAAAAATGTAAAAGGATTAAGAGAAATCCTATTAGCTGCTTTTTGCACCAAGCTGGGCTGATCTCACATGGGTCGTTTTGTAGAGAAAGGACAGAAAAAGTGATTTTTAATTTTTTTGAGCTTTTTTTTTTTTTTAGCTTTTCTCTCCATTGCTCATAGGCTGGAGCCCTGAGAGAAGAGCCAGCTAAGTTTAGTTTTCAGCTCCATCCCAGATTGGGCTGTTATTCCCTGGAAAACTTCACAGTTAGAGGGAAGAACTCACAGTTTGCCCTGGCTGGGTATTTTCAGAACAGATTCACCCAAATATTCAGGTTTTCATTGATGAGCTTGTAGCATGATTATGCCCAGGAGTATAATACCAGCAAAGATTCCTTGAACAAGAAGCCATACAAGTTGCTTAGTAAAAGGTGGTCTCTGTTCTAAAACATTTCTAGCATGTGTAGTTTGAGATGCAAATTGTGTTATCTGGCATGAAACCACTTTATTCTTTGTAATATCATTTAAAGCTCTGCCTCTGTGTCCACTTCTGTCCAGGGTTTTTTGGTTCTTTTTTTTTGTAAAAACAATCTGTTAAAGTTTTTTCCTCACTCTATCTTTTACCGAGCACCTTTTCACCCAGAATATTTCCTTTTCTCTTTGGGAACATTGCAAGCAACTCAATCCCAAGGGGAAGAGAGTGCTAATATTCAGTGGGGGAAGAAAATAATTTGAGTGTGATAGTAGCAGGAACATTTTGATTAAAAATGCAAGAATATTCAATCATTCTATCTCACAGACCATATGTACATGAAAAGCCTATCTTCATTCTGATCATTTGGGTGCTCGTTCTCAACAGGATGATTGATTGGCAAGATTCCTATTTCTACACCTTTCATCTATCTTCAGTACTTTCATAAATGTTGAATTAAGCAGTTTTTATGGAACTTATCATAAAATGGAGTGTTCATTGAAAGTGACTGTGACAAAGTGGATTCCCTTACTCTTGAACTTCAGCAGCAACGTTGCACAATACATTTATTTCTGGCTGCTTAAAAGCACTGGGTGTTTTTTTTTTTTTTCCTTATGCATCTTTCACCCTGAGGAAATTATAGAGAGGGGAAGACTGAAGGGCTTTTGAGAAGAGCAACAGTGTCTTGGAATGTTGCTCTTTCTGCAGGCACTTGGAAAGCAAGACCATTGACTCTGTGAAGCTGACTTCTTTCTTCTGTTCTTAGCAATGTTTTGTTTTGGTCTGTGATTGCCTTTTTGTGGAGGTAACACCTTGAAGCCTTTGTCTGTCTTGGATTATTTCATGTCCTTGGAACGGGTGCAGCCTTCTGATTCATGCAGCTTTTCTCTGATTAAAAGTAAATCATGTTATATTAACTCTTGCCTTGCAGGCATCCTGTATCAACAGAAAACAATTGCTGAATCAGGTTAATTTTTTTTTGTTACTGGCATCAGATTTTGGGCTTTAGGAAGGGAAGATACTCTGAGGAGATTTGTAGCTGAACAGATCCGCTGACAGCTCATTGCAGCTGACAAATTTCCTCTTGGGTGACCCTCATGAGTCTTCCCAAGTTAGAACTGGGTAGGATAAATTTCCCACTTCCCCTACAGTGATGCAAATCCAGTCATGTTCAAATGCTTGGTGGTTTTGGGCATTTTTTTTTTTTTTTTCCTCTGGAGGTCTTGGAGCCACATCACATCTGCTGGTACTTCTGGTACTCTGCTGTTCNTACTTCTGGTTCTCTGCTGTTCCATTAAGTATCTTCCAAATTGGGTTTATGGCTTTCCCAGGGAAAAAAAAAAAAGAAAAAGAGATATAAATACTTGATTTATGGGAACACATGGCATTTGCAGATGTGTCAGTGTCACTGTTTCCCCCAGTAACTGAATTAAATGGCTGGAAAAGGACAATCAAGGTGGCTGTCACATGCCATTGCATGGAAGTTAGCACAACATCTGCTTTGCCTGCTGTTTCAGGAATCACTGGTGCATGGCAGAATCGGGAGGAGAATCTCGAGCACTTTTTTTCTTGTTGGTGCAGACCATGCATGGGAAATATTTTAAGTTCTGCTGAGAGGAGCCTTTTGTGAGTTTGTGGCTGCAAGTTGATATTTTTACCCTGTTCAGCACTAAAGTTACAAGAAGCTCAGAAAAAGAGCATTTCTCTATTTCTGTGCTCTCTCTTTTATCTTTCCATCACCTTCCCAAGCCCCTGATGCTCTTCAGATCTTGCCCCTGGGAGTGCCTCCATTCATGGCCCAATGAGGACTTTTTATCCATACAGCAAATTAATTGTAGCTCTAATCACTGGCAGCGGTTGATGTTTTGCTGTTGCAATTTGGTATTTTCCCCCAGAACCATTAGAGGAGGATGTGCTATAAACTGCTGGTTAAAAGCTCTGTGATTCATGGCCTTTCTGGAGGCAGGAGGGAAAACGAGCTGTTGGTAGCAGAACCTCCAGTTAGAAACATTTATGGGGCTTCCCTTGGGGACTATGATGGGAGAGTAAAACTTTTATACTCTCAGATGCTTGTAAGCAATTCTCCATCTGGGACTTTAGATTGGAATAGCTCCATTATTCATTTGTACCCCAGAACTCCTTGGGTAATAATCTGCATCATCTTCTAGCTGTGAGTGGCCACAGTCACACGTGCTGCTGGGGGAAGCACAAATGAAATGCTGCTTGCTGGCCTTGGAAACCACAAACTGTATTTCTTGCACTACCAGATGCTTCCTGCAGCATCTTGGGCAGTCTCTTGCTGATAAAATCACTTTAGATGCAATTAACTCTCTGTACACATCACAAATATTTAAGTGACTTGTTATCGAGGTGATTTCTGTACCTGACTCTGCACCTGTGATTTGGGACGTGACTCCAGGAATGTGACTGAGGAGGGAAGGTGTCAAACCTCATTGTCCCTGCTCTGGATGTGGAGTTCTGAAATTAAATGATGATGTAGAAGCAGCAGCACAATTCCCACCTCCTTTTTCCATGGTTGTGTGTCGCACTTTGACGCAAATGAGTGCACGTACGCGCTACGAGTTCGAGAGCAGAGAAAAGAGAGCGTTTATTTTGTGACCTCACCATTTATACCATTCTAAAGATGACCGTGGATTGGAAGAAATTACCTCCTCTCCAACCACACTGGTGAAAACAGCAGTCCATCATTCTTTCTCCACCCACGGAGCAAGAATGCAAACAATCTATTTTTACATGAAATTGTGTGAGAATCTGACTACAAGAATGTAAACATCAGAAGGTTGAAAAGAATTATAAAAGAACTTTAAAACTTTCAAAAGAACAGGGCAACAGTTGTGCATGAACTGTTTTGTGAAGGCACCTGGTGTGTAAGTTTTCCAGCCTGCCCTGCTTTCTGCTGGGGTTTAGCACCAGGAGAGGAGACTCATGGAGAGTTTCAGGGCCAAATCACGCTGCACGAGAGGAATAAAAAGATACTTGAAGGGGAGTTTATCATGTTGTGTTTCCTTAGTTTGGGCAGCAATGCAGTGAAGGAATCAGCACTGAGCATTTTTGGTTCCAGGAGCACCAGAAATCCTGCACCTATTTAACAGCACAGCTGGGCACTGGGGACGAGGTGTCACTGACTGTTTAGCTCTTGGCTTTGACCTGTGGCAGGCTGGCTGGCTGTTTGCTCATTACCCCAGCTTGGATTAATAGATCAACGAGCAGCTGCTGGAAAAAGCAGCAGAATTCAGCATTGGGTTTGGCAGCTCTGATCACCCCAAGTTCCAGCCACGGGAGCAGAGGGCTGGGTGTGGCCACAAGGTCCCCAAATTGTCAGTCAGGCCAAGGGGACATCGAAGAGCCACATCCACTCGGTGGGGAAGTGTTGCCCTGATTTTTAAAAGTATTGCTTTCTTTTATAGTTCTTTTGAAAGTTTTAAAGTTCTCTTAAAATTTCTCTAACCTTCTGATCTGTTTACATATTTTAGAGTCAGATTCCCACACAATTTCATGTATAAATAGATAGTTTACATTCTTTCACTGTGGGTGGAGAAAGAATGATTGATTGATGCTTTGGCCAGTGTAGTTAGAAAGGTGGTAATTTCATCCTCCAATCCACAGTCACCTTTAGGATTCTATAAATTAGAATTATCACCTTTAGAATTCTATAAATATCTTATAATAATAAGAATAAAACTTTCTCTTTTCCCTCTTCTGAGTTCATCAGACTTTTGTGTGCTCATTTCGTGTCGAAGTACGACAGGGAAGAGCTGATGACTCCAACAAACTGAGGACCCCAGAGGTTTGGGCAAAAGGAGTTTTGGGAGAATTAAGTTGTGCTCAGCTTATCAGTGCCACAATTTCTGGTTTTCTGAGGGCACTGCCGGTGACTGCACACAATGTCTGTAACAGCAAGCACCTCTGAATTATTCATAAGTGACTCGATTTTGCAATCCTAGAGTATGAGTGTTTTCCCACCTCAAACCTGTCTCTCATGGAGCCTTTCCTGGTTATTAGAAGCTGTTGCTGATCACCAGTCCCAGTGTGTTACCCAGGGGCTGCTACAGCTTCTCTAACCCCCCCAAACACAGCATACCTTGCTGCAGGCTCCCAAATTCTGTCCAATTTCACGTCCCTGTCCATGGCTTGGGTTGGAATGAGATGATCTTGAAGGTCCCTTCCAACCCAAGCCATCCTGGATTCTATTTACTGCTCTGTTGGATTGCACTGGGCTGGAGAGGGTCCTTGAATGCACCAAAAAAAAAAAAAAAAGAAATTTTGTGTGTTGAACAGTTGGTTTACTCCACAAATACTGAGTCCACTGAAATTTTTACTTACCTCGTGGTTGAGGAGGCAGCTCTGAACCTGTTAGCGCAGGAACTGAAATTAATTTGTGAGTTTATCTTTTAATGAGTTTAGTGCAGCAGCATCAAATAATTTTTCTCACAATTTAGCTCAACATTGATTCCTCATTTAGTTAAAAATTCAAAATCTTACAGGCTACACAAGAAATTAGGTTCTTAATGACTGTTTTATTCAATTATTACAGAGATACTCGTCCTATCACAGTTAATGTTCCATTGTGAAATTGGTTTGAGAGGGACTGTAAAATGTTACTTTTCTCCCCAATATCCTCATGAGTAATATCCTCATGTGACAATTTAATGAAGTTTTCAACCATAGTGGATCTCCTTTGTGTGGTTCTGTTTCAGAATTTTAACCAAGATATTATTAAAATGCAGTTTAAATTGCAATTTAAAAGCTTTTTGTCTTAACAAAGATTGTTTTTTACCAAGTTTTTAGCACTTTTTCCAGGAATTCATTTTAAAAAAAAACCCTTCAGTGCTGCTTGTCTTAGGATAAAAGTCTCCCAGTTTTTTATTTCTCAAGTAGCACTAACAGAAACCTAATGGTTCTTGGAGTCTTTTTGTTCATAGATAAAATTCTCTAACAGCAATTGATTTATAGAAAACTGCTAGATAAATCTGACAGAAGATACAATGCAGGAAAGAGTTTTCCAAGGGGTGGAGGCTTTTTAGGATAATTTTTAGACATTGTTCCTCATGACTGACAGCTGGTGGTCAGTAGGTGAAGAGATAACGTCTCTGGACTTTCCAATTTTCTGTACTTAATACAGAAAATCCAGGTGGTGCTTGAAATTTGGGCAAAATGAGCAAGGAATTGCCTCAGGTGTGGCAGTCCTGGGGTGTAAAAATGGAGCTTGGGCAGGCAGGGAAGATCAGAGGTGAACAGGAGGAAAGGTTCTTGCACCTCTATTCTTCTGTCCTTGCTGAACCAGCACTAATCCTCTTGGCTGTCCAGGTCAAGCTCTCTGCTGTGTTTGTCTGATATGAATCAGGTTAATCCTTTCTGTAACTTGACAGGAATATTAATTTAACATTTTGTCACTTGGCTTTTATCTTTTGAAGAGAAGAAATGGTGGAGTTTCTGTTTGGTTTTTGTTCTTTTTTTGTTGTATTTTGGTTTTACCTTTTTGGTTGCTGTCTTCCCCCTGCTGTTGAACATCCTGTGCAATCCACTGCACTGTGGAGCAGCCTCTGTCTCCATTCTGTGTGCTGGAAACCTCCTGGAGCTCTGTCCTGTGGGTTTGTAACCCAGCTGACAGCTTTAGCACAGCCAGTCTGCAATTAAAAATCCACAGGGCTGTTAATGGCAATTAGGGTCAGATGGATGACTCAAAGTGACAGCACCTTCCCACCTGATGAAGGCATTGTAGCAATCACTTGTTTGCTGAAGCAGAAGTGTTTGTCTGGTGGAATTACAGCCATCAGAGAGAGCAGTGTGTGCACAGAGGGGAGAGCTGGGGCAGAGCAGGGCACGTGGGGAGCCAGCACATGGAGCTGGAGCCGGGATCTGGGAAGGGCAGGGCTGCCCTGCAAAGGGATCACTGAGCCATGCCAAAACTAGCTCTGCATCCAGCACCTGTAGGTCTTGGTGAGGTCTGATTCTCTCAGTCTGATGCCTCAAGTTTTAGCTTTCATATTTCCCAGACTCTGCACTGCATTGGTGTGTGACTCTGAACTCCAGATAAAGTGTCAGCAGCTCTCCTCACAGCTCAGGCACACAGAACAATCCTTTTCCAGCCCAGAACCAAGGACAGCTGCAGCTTCAGCCCAAAAAGTGCAAACAGCAGGGAATGGAGGAGAGCAGCCTGGGAGGGTGGGACTGCATCACCTGGAGCTGGAATTGGACAATGAACCCCAAGATGGAAATGGACCAAAACTTATAAAATGTGAAAACTCGTGACTCAGAGTCCATCTGGGGTGTAGCCATGGGCTCTTGTACTGCCCAAGGTGCATCCTTTGAAGTCCTTTTAATAAATCCCTACTTTGTTCCTTTAACTCTGCCCATCTCTGTTCCAAGAGCCTCTCAAGGCATCAAGTCCTCTTTAAATTTTCTCCTGTGTCCCCTTTGCCTCTTGTCTCCAGTGCTGTTTCTGCAGCTCCCACCTTAAGGGTCAGCTCTGGATCTCTGATGGATAAAACATCTTTGCACGGATTTTGTCCTCTGGTTCTTGTCTCAAAGGCTGTGTCTGTTGCTAAAGAGGACATTGCTTTACTTCCATGTAATTAGGGCAACAGCCAACCTTTTATACTCCTCTCATGTGCAAAGGCTCTGCAGGTTGTCCTTTCCATCCACAGGATTCTGGCTCCAGTTCCAGCTGTGCTATCCAGTGAAATGCTTTGGGGACAGAGAATTACCAAGATAATGTGCTAGTTAGCACCAATTAAGATAAAAAAACAAAGACTAAATATAAATTCATGTCCTGATTCCTTTAAAGTAAAATTCTAAGAACTACTTTATGTTCTAGACTGGTCAAATATCTTATGAAATGTAATATTTTGATATATGTACCTTAATCTGCCCAAATCTGGTGTTTCAAAATAATTGTTTCTGGGTTCCTATTGGTTATAAAATGGAACTTGAAAATTGGTTGGGTTTTGTTTATTCTCTAGCACATTTTTCTGTCTTCTAAAATTGAAGAAAGAATTATCCAGATGGGGTTGCTAAAGAAACTCAAGTGGCTGATGCATTGCCTCGAGTGCTATCCCAGGGTTTTTAAAAGCTCCCACAATTGCAGGTAGCAGTGTTAGTTCATTGTGCTCTGACCCCATGCAATGAGCCAGGCTTTTTAAATGGAGAGCTCACTGCTGGCCCCCTGATTTCCCACATTTTTACTGGGGAGTGTTCCCTTGGCCACCAAGGTGGCTTTGACTTAGGCCTACCTGTGTGGGAGTGGAGATAACAAAACTTTTTAGAACAGCTTACATTGCAATTAATATTAAAGACTGCATGCAATTATCCCATCCCTATTTCAGAAGAAATTAATATTCATTGTTAAAAAGCTTTTAGGAATAGAATGGAATGGTAAAAATTGGCTTTTTTTTCCTGTACTATTGCAGAATTTAGTTCATGGACAGCTTTCTTTTTCCTGCCTGACTTTATTTTGGATGGAAGTTGAGTGGTTCTGTCCATCTCTTCCTCTGTTATTTCTTTGCCATGCACCATAGGTATCCCTTTGAAGGGAAAGATAATGCAGGAGTTGGCTGCTGCCTGCAAACACCCAGCAGAAATGCACATACATATTTGATTATGTATTTCTTCCCATCTCTACAGGGCAAAATAAAGGTAATAAATGTCAGGTCTGCAAGAAAGCAGTGTTCTGTTTTAAGAAAAGGTGTTGGATTGCTTCTCTGGATGAGATGTGGTGCAGGGAAAAGGTGGAGAAGTGGTGGGAATGGCTGTGGAAGTGAAAAACATCTCCAGAGCAAACACTGAACATCTGACAGATGTGATCATCAGGGGAAAGTCATGATTCTTTTAGTGACAATGATTCCTGGTGGTTTATATTGATTTCCCAAACCTTAACACAGGAACAGCACCTGCATTTTATGAATGCTGGGGCTGCTCCATGGCCTGTTCCTTCTGAGCTCCTTGCAGTTTGCTTTGGGTGACCTGGCAGAGCACTGGTGAAGCTTTTTGTTTAGATTCCTCTGCTTCTCTGGGTAAATCAGCTTAGTGGGAGTTTACTCTTTTGTACCCAGAGCTCTCAGGCTGGCAGAAGAGTTTAAATATGAGGCCCGAAATTAATCTGAGTGCTCTGCTCTGTATCCTGTGAAGAGTAATAAGATGCTTATAGATTTGCCAGCACCAAACATGGTACACAAGAATACAATAATCAATATGTGCTGTAGGAATACCAACTCTTTAATTTACTGCTTATTACATTGAATTGGATTACAGTCTGCTTTGTCTTTTCCTTTGCTGTAGTGCAATAACCTTTAAACCCTGGCTTATTTGTTCAAAATAAACCCAAATCTCCCTTTCTCTACTTTTTCCCCCTCAGTAACCTGCTTTATTTTACAGACACTTCCCATTTCTAGTCTCTTTGCTGGCATTTATCTGCTTGCAAATGGATTTATGGTGGAGTAATCCCAGTTTTGAACAAAATGTGGTTTGCTATCTCAAACCCCCAGGCTCTGCTCTGTTTGCTGTGCTCCCAATTAAGTCGAGTGAATCAATGAGAGCCTTTTCCAGAGCATCATCCAAGGAGCTTGTGCAGAAGGAAATCCTCATGGCTGCTCTGGAGCTGAAGCAGGTGCTGCACACAGGGGTTGGGAGAGGTAGGGAGGATGGATAGTTCTGGCAGTAGATTCCTTTATTCTTCCTGCCTCTTTCCCAAGGAGTTATTCCATGCCATGCATGTTTGGAATGCTGCAGTGAAAGATTTCTGAAAATAAGGGGGAGATTCAGTAGTCAGCTGAAGCAGACCCAGGGTCACCATGATGCCATCACCACTGTGGCAGCACAAAAAATGGTGTTTACTTTCTGTGTTCCCATTCAGAAAGGGGAAAATGTTTTAAATACAGTAATAAAACACCAATAAAATGGTTGTTTATAGGTGTGATAGGGAGTTCTGTGGTAAGTATACTCTGGCAAAGGAAAGGGGATGGGGATTACTGGAGTGGGGAGTGCCAGGGCTGCCCTTTTCAGCAGTAACCTCATCTTAGTTTAGCTTAACCCAAGAAAATAGCTATGATGAATTTGCATTTTTGCCAGTGGCTCTGTTCCATGACACATCTGCAAGTCCTGCCTTGTGTTTCTGTGCTGGAAAGTGTTTCAGGTCCCTGTGATTAGGGCAGGGCTTGGACCCAGTCCCTGCCCCAGTGGAAAAAAGTTCTGCTGACTTCACTGCATGGTGCACTGAGCAAATATAAGACTGTAGGGACTTTAATTCTGCCTTTCACATTTAACTATGACCTTCTTTAGCCTCAGGATCCATCACTATTCACAGAGATGAAAGTGTCCCACCTCCACAACAACGTCCTTCCCCACGTAGGAGTTGTTGATCTTTACACTACAAATTGCTGTAACAACTGAATTATTGTAAACAGGAGGAAGCAGATAAGAAAGCTGCCAGCCATTTATTCAGACACTGGTCAAAGGAACTGCATTTTATCCCAGGATAATTGCAGAAGTAATCCCATCCTGATAGCTCTGATACTGAAGATCTTTTTGTTGGAGGGCTTGGAGCAAGGGACAGAGGATAAACTCAACTGTAATCTTCAAATTTGACAAAAAATCAAGACCCCCAGGAGAATCTCTACTTATATTTTGGTTTTAGCAAACCTGGACTAATATTTGTCTTTCTCTTATACATGCAGGATGAGCTCCGTATGTCTGCTTTAGTTTGAATGGTATTTTTGGCATGCAGGTATTACATGTTGAGGTGTGTGAGGATGTTCCTGAACTCTCTTTGGGAGGTGGAGTGAATTCCTGGCAAACCTTGCTCAGCTCTGCTGCCTGGCTTGATTTAGCATTCAGAGAGGGAACAAGCATTTAAGACTTTGAAAAGTGCAAGAGAAATTGCTTAGGCTTCATTTTTTATGCTGTCTTGGCGAGGATGGTGAGAGGACTTTCACAGATGAAAGATATTGCAGAGAAATGTGAAACCAGTGAGAGAACCCCACACTAATCTAGGGCCAGCAGCTGCAAGATCACAACAGGTTTAAGGGAAAGACAAATGTGCAGTAAGCACAGCTGAATTTGGGTCTGTTCATTGGGAATGAAGGCAGGTAAAACCCAATTTCTGTCTGCCTCTGCCCTGCAGGGCTGTGGTTCCTGAGCACACTCACTTTCCATAGGATGGAAAGCCCTGTCATGTGGAGGGATGCAAGGAAGGTGTGGCCAGGAGGTGTTTGGGCTCCTGCAGAGCAGTGATCAATAATCTGGAGCTCTTGTGCCTCGTGCCAGGACCTGCTGCTGCAGCAGATGTTGGGTTGGTATCAGAGCTCTAGGCAGTGCAGTCCCTGCAGAGGGTTCAGGGTGGCTTTGCATCAGTTCTGGGTGACCCTGGCTTGGAAGGGTTTGTTTTTAGTGGGCTCTGGGGACTGACCAAGCCTTCAGTGAAATGTGGTGTCCATTGAGGAGCTCTGAGGCTCTGGAGCTGGGAAGGTGCCCAGTGACAGCTATTTCAGAGAGCAGCTGATGGCCCCAGGGGACCCTTGGTGCCACTTCACTCCTGCTGCTCCTTGCCCAGGCTGGGCTGTGCCCCTGCACTGTCCAAGAGCTTTCCAATAGTCTCAGTCAAAAATCCTGAACAAATCCCAGCCTAATAAGATGACATAATGAGCTGTGAGATGTGATGACCTGGATGACATTGTGCTCCTGAAGTCAGAGGAGGGATGGGAAGGGAGAGGATGCTTCTGGCATCTCCTCACAGAAGCCACCCCTGCAAGTCAGCCAGACCCAATCCAGCAGCACTTAAACAGTTCTGAAAAATCTCCCTGCTCTGTAGTGCAGGAGGAGAAGTCAGATGAGGGGATGGCAGGCTGGAAGGATCTGCCAATAAAGTAGCAGGTGGGGCAATAAAAAAGAGGAGATGAGGTCAGAGTGCTGGTCCAGTGCCTGGAGAATTACCTGATGAAGAGAGAAATGAATATTTTATCACTATTCATCACCATTATGGCAGCATGAAAAGGCAAACAAAGAAGTGGGGAGCAGTAGGCTGGGCCACAAAATGTTCCTTTAGTGGTGCTGTGTGTTTGCTCTGATGAATCTGCCTCGTGTCTCACCCAGAGAAAAGGAGTTGGCTAACGATGTGCTCTGCAGATGGATCCCTGCTGGCACAGAAACCCTGCCACAGCCAGTGCACAGGTGTTTGATTTTGTTTCTGTTAACGAGCCAGTCGCAGGCAGATTCAGGGAAAATGGACCACAGTTACTGTGCAGAGACAGAGTTTCTCTGGCTGCTTGGAATCCAGCTCCACCATATGTTCAGTGTGAGCCCAAGCCACGTCCTCCAGTCTGTCACCACCCCTGCATCTGCCGAGGGAGAGGGATGGAGCTGAGCTCCCCGTGTCCCTCAGCCCTGCACCCCTCCACGTGTGGCTTTGCTGAGTTAAGCCAGTGCCTCTGATGAGTCTCCCTAATTGTTTGTCTTGTCACAGACTCCTGTGGCTTTTTGTTGTTGCTTGTATCCCTTCCAGAAAACACTTCACAGCAGATGTTGGCTAATGCAGGAAGTGCTGGAGAAATACTTGTGAAAAGTAGATTTCGAGGGTTTTTTATATATATGTACACCGGGTGCAGTTATTCAATATGAGAATGAAGTAAAGAAGTTGCTAGAACAAGTCTATTTAAAATTAACTGTGAATTTTCTCTAAGAAAATGAGGGCATCAACACAGTCTGCCCACAAACCTAACAGAGGAAATGCAAGGAATGTCCTGATGGACAGTTGAGGAAACATGTAGGTGCTCCACTGGATGAAGAATTTATAAACTCAGAAATCTTTGCTGAAACTATCCATGAGACTTTAGGAGGAATATTGGTAAAAACTCCTGTGCCTTTTGAGGTCAGTTTGTGAAGAGAACAGGAAAACAAAGTGAAAGATGTAATATGAAATGAGTAGTAGGTACAATGTCCTCTCCCATGCCTATGCATACTTGCAGGTAGAATTGGTTAAAATTATCACAGGTAATGCAGTGACACTGAATTTTCCCAGCCATAATCCAGATCATGCTGAACTGCATGTTCTCTTTACAGGAACTTTTTTTGTCACAGTGTCTTATTTATTGCTGGAGAGAAGACAGGAAGTTGTCCTTGTTACTCACCCTGCTCTTCTCAGGTTCTCTTTACTTTTTTTTTAAAAAAACTTCCTACCTCCCCCCCCTTTTTTTTTTCTTTTAAATTTTAGTTCTTTGCCCTTTAGAAGGAAAGGCTCTTTCTCGGTCAGTTTGTCACAACTGGAAATGAAACCATGGCAATACCCTTTATCTGCAGTGTTACAGAGACTGTTTCAGAGTTGATGGGAGTCACTCCTTGCTTTTCTTGTTATCTTCCATCCCTGACTGATTTAGAATGCAGCTAATGCCTCTCCCCGGGCTGCTGACTCACTATTAAAGTACATGCTAAACCCCACACATGCAGTTTGAGTCACAGGGGAATGTATTGTCAGAAAACAGAGCTTTGATTCTTTCCTTTGCTGGTGTAAACAGGGTGAACAAATAAATCTGGGTACTTTGAAGTCACTCAGTGCTCCAGGGAGAATGGAGAGGGGATGCAGTAACAAGTCTGGGCAAACTCTTTTAAGGATGACCATAATAGCATGCTCTGAGAAATTCAGAATTCAACAGTTCTTCTACTCAGACTTTTAACTCACTACCATCATTTTATCTTGGATCATCACAGTTTATTGTGAAAATATTGTAGTGTGGCAGTCAAGGGATGTGTGGTCTGTACTAATCATATTTATGATCATGTTGTGAACTAATACCTTAAATTTTTATGGCACAAAGTGGCATTTATGAATAATTCATTGATGATATGGTAAACTGAACGGTAGCAATTCCTTCACGTGGGTTATTTGGAAGAGCTATTGACAGTAAGGAAAACAGGCACTTGAAAATCCTTCTGAAAACTCTCTGGAAGTGTTGAAATGGGATGTGCAGGCTGTGCCTGGGCTGACCTGAAGCTGGGACAGCTGCCTGTGGATCTAGTCAGAAATAGGTGGAATAGAGAAAGGGCTTTCCCAGGCACTGGTGCCATTCAGGACTGGGGGGAAAAATGAGTTTATTTTCTCTCTTTTCTCTATAAATTCACATTATTTTTAGCGAGCCTGCTGACAGGAGCTTGCTTTGCCCACTCTCTGCACTGCATTGCTGCAAACCCAGCACGGGCAGCCCCAGCAGGGGCAGGACAAGGTGCCAGGGGAAGGAAGCACTGCTGGAAATCCCTGTTTCCCTGCGTGGGAGCAGAGCCAGGCTCCTGCCAGGCTGGTAAATAAACCCTGGAAGGCAGAGCAGGGGCTGTCACCCTGCATTTCCCTGCCACAGCTCTGGAGCGTGGCTCCCAGCAAAGGCACCCGATTTCCCCCATGCTGAACACGCTCCAAATCCTGCCCCAGTGCTTTCCTTCTGCTTGGCAGTTGTTTCCTTTATTATGTGGCTGCTCACGAGGGAGCTGTTTCATAGGGGTTTCAAATGTGCTCCTTGTAAAATCTGCAACTTCTCCTCCGTGCAGCAGATCGGGCGTTTTATTCCTCTCGTGCCGGTTCATTTTTCCTAAACTAAGCACTTTGCTTCAAAAGGGTGCCCTTGTAAATCTTTGTCCTTTTAAATCCAAAGGTCAATGATACTTTCTATATGCAAATTCAGTTGTTAAATGTATTGCACATTACTACTGCTGGCAGATGGGGGAAAACTGCAAATTTATCATGGTGATGGCTTCAGGAACAAAGTAAGTAATTATAGACACAGTATGACAACTAACAACAGTGTCTTTTATTCTCCAGTGTTCTCAGTAGCCTCTCAAATGAAAGAAGAGAATTGGAAGGTTACCTTAGCTATGTGTTTGAATCTAGGACTGTATTACCAGAAACTGCAGTGTATTGCCTTTATTATTACCCATTAGAATGCAATTTAGCTTCTGGCCCCTTAATAAAACCCTTCCCATAGATGCATTAATAAACAGAAGTTTATTTCGTGTTCAGCTTTGCTTTTGTTTCTTGTGCAGCATAAGGAGTTCTAGGCAGTTGGAAGGAGAATATTCTGCTGAGAGGTTTTTTTTCCTAGCTATATTTTATGTTTGGATAATACTCAAAAAGATGAGAAATTTTATAGAGTAGATGCTTTGTTTTTATGATGGTGATGGTGACCATGAGTTCTGTGTGACCACAGGTGTCAGCTCAGGTGTCACCAGAAGTGCAGCACCCAAAATCCAAACATGCAGGTGGCTGTAGGGGCAGAGAAATGCAGGCTTGTGATCCTCTTGATACAGGTGGGATTTTGGAAGAGTTGCTCCCCATTTCTGGGGGGACAGGGAGGGCCAGCAGAGCCAAATTGCCCCTTGGGGCTGCGTGGCTCCTGCCTGGCCAGGCTGGATCCCCTGGCACCCCCAGCCTGGCTGGGCTGGGCTGGGCTGGGTGCCTCCCCTCGAGCCAGCAGCAGGTGCCTGGGGGCAGATCATGTTCCCATGTCTCCCATCTGCACCCTCTCAGCTTAGATTTAGGCTTTGTCTGTCCTGATAAACTCAACCATATTTCCTTACCAGCTTGCTGTCAGTTGCTATATATTGATCCTCGGTGAATGCAGTGATCTGCACTCCAAGTGACTAATTAAATATGCCATAAATCTGCAAGAGAATGAGTGCTTCAAGCACCAGAACTCCTTTTTTGTGTCATAAAAAAAAAAAAATCTCGTTAAAAAATCATACTCTAACCACAAGTGATTAAAACCTAGTTTGGAGTTATTTTACCAGAGACAGAACTGTGTGGACTATTGCACAGTGATGTTTACAGAGCTGCAGACATTGCACAGAAATTCAGAGGTCAAAAGTCCAGTGGATAATATCCATAAATAGCAAAAAGGGAAAGATATAATCAGGCTAACACCTTGTGTACCTCAGATGTCACTTCCTGATGTTTTGGGAAAACCAAATGAATTCCCTTGGCACTGATGCTTTTGGAGAAGAATCACCAGTTTGTGATTTCTTGGATATAGATGAACAGCCCAATTCAAACAGAATTTTTTGGCCATAAACACCTGTGGGTGCTGTGTTACCTTGTGGTGGAAAGTGCAGCACTCACAGGGAAATATCAATGTGCTGTGGCCTGTCCTGGCACAGAGAATTCAGGTGTTTCACCTCCTCCCCTCTAAGGAGGCTCTGATAACAGAAGATTAACCCTGCACCAGTTTAATTATCACTGGCAAGCAAAATGCCTTGTCCCTCCCCAGACAGAGGGAAGGATTTTCAGGGGAATAAACTGATATTTGATGGCTGCAGGTTGCCAAACTCCACTGCAAGGCCAGAGACTCCTTTAGTGCTGATCTAGGACTGATTTATTGCTGAGGTGAGGTGCATGGTCTGTGCCTTGTGTCTGCAGTGAGAGTTTTCTTAAAAAAACCCAAAATACTGCTCTCATCCCACAGAGTTAGCTTGGGTTCTCCTCCTCCTTTTCCTTCTCCTGACCTCTGGCAGCAGAGTAATGTTTGTCTTGACTGAAACAAAATTCAATTCTTGTGCTTAAACAGATGCTCTTACAGGGCTGAGTGACTCCCTGTCTCTTCCATTTGCATATCCATCTATAAAATGATACTAATCATTCTGAAACTCTTTGAACATTGCTGTAAATCAGCAGAAACATTTAGGTAAACAAAATGTGTGTTTATAAGGAATAATTTAATAACCTTCATACAACTTTGTAGATAAGAAAATGGTTAAAAATTGAAATTCTATGATAGTGCAGGCCTGGAAGAACTTGTATATAGAAACATTTATTAAAGTTTTGTTGCAGCAATGTAACAGTAAATACAGCAGAATTTTAGTCAAAACCAGTTGGCTTTAGTTTGCAGAGATTTTTGTGGGCTCTGCAAACAGTTCTCAGCAAATATATTCAGAAATGTCTTTAAACAGTACAGGTAAATGAATTCTAACAAATATAATAAATTTACAGGAAGTAATATAAATGATGCAAAATATGCATTTGTAAGTATGTGGCAAACACAGATTTATGAGATAAATAATTAAAGCAGTTATGAATACATATTTATCTTCTTTTTTTTTTTTTAATATTTGAGAAAATCCCTGCTATTCTGATGAAGTTTTGGCTATTCCATTCCCTTCATTACACTGTGGTGATTTTATCCAGTTTAAAGGGCAGTAGAATTGAGACCAAAGTATTTCTGCTGCGACATCAATTTTTAAGATCCGTGATCTTTTTGCTCTCCTGTTTTGGCTTGGGACATTTCTGTCTTTTCAGTGACATTTCAGGGCCCATTTCAGTTCATCAAAAACATGGAATTCCCAGTGATTGACACATTTTTGTTCCAAAATGCCACAGCTTCAGTGGGAGTTTGCTGAGTATCGATCACAGGATGGGGATTTCTAAAGCCAAACACATTCCCAGAAATATTTACTGCACAGTGGAGACTCCTGGGTGCAGGATGTGGATGTCAGCACTGCTAAGTAGAAGTGTCATGTCGTGGAAAATGCCTTAGAATACAGAACCCCAGAGTTAGGGCTGGAAAAGATCTCCAAGATAACGTTGAGTCCTACCATGGCCCCAGCACCGCTGTGCTCACCACTGAGCCACGTCCCCAGGTGCCACATCCACACATTTTTTGGTCACTTCTAGGAATTGTTACTCCACAACTGCCCTGGGCAGCTGTTCCAATGCTTGACCACCCTTTCAGTGAAGGAATTTTCCCTAATATCCAAGCTAAACCTCCCTGGCACAACCTGGGGCCACTTTCTCTCATCCTGGCAGTTATTAATTGGGAGAAGAGCCCAACCTCCAGAATTTGAAGCCTTGGCTGTTTTGGGGGTTTAGAGGTTGCAGAGCTGTGAACAGGCACTCCCTTCCTACTTGGAATTCCTTTGGCAGGTGAAATAATGGTGGAAGGAAGTGTCACGTTTTCAAAAGTAAAAATCAGATGCTGAGCAGCTACAGTGGCTTTGATTTGAATCACAAAGATTCTGAGATGAAAACAGAGCTTTGAAGTTCCAGGGAAATGTTAAAATTTTCTCTCCTGTTCCTCCACCAGCGTGACTTTGTCTGGATGTCCAGACTTAAAAGCTGTTATTGACATACACAAATCTCCTTTCAAGTGGGTGATCAGCACTGGGGCTGTGCTCTTCTGCTAAGCAGATTGGAATATAGCTTTTAAGAAATGACCACACATGAAAGGCTGTTTTCCCCCTTCAAACCCATCCTGAACAAAGTGGAGCTGTTCCATCTCATAAAGACAGATGATTGACATTATATAGTGCATGAAATTTTCCTTTTCAGAATCATGACATTTTTTAATAAAAGTGGAGATAATGCTGGGAGCTAGTAATTACACTCAATCCACCCCCAACAAAAAAAGATCCATCGGGGGAAGAAATGAAACAATGTGTCTTTACAGAGAATGCAATTAAGTAAAGCCAGATTAGAGGAAGCACTGAGGGTAAGCGACATGCCTTATTATCTCCAATGTGTAAATTTAATTTTCTTTTTTCCTCATAATTCTTCTTTCCCCAGCATTTTTTCCTCACTCCACGGAGATCAGCTTGCAACAGCTTCATTTTCCTATTGATCTATTTAATATTTTTCCATTGTGCATAATAAAACACCAAACAGGATTTGCTATCAATGCGTGAGCAGCCTTTCTGTCTCGGGAAAGAAAGAGATAATATTGTTGCAAAAATGTTCTCCCTGGGGTAGATGATGACATTAACATTTTTGTTAGGGAAGGAGTGGCTCAAAATTAAATCTTGAAATTACCAGTATTTATCAGAGCCACTCACAGAAGTGGAGGGGAAAGGTGAAATGGCTGAGTAAATATCATCTTCTCTGCATCTCTAAAGGCATTAAAATAAGGATAGAAAGACTCCCCTCAGGAATGTTTATCAGAGGTGCTTCATCTTGATGACAAATCTAAGACAAGACGTGCATGGCAATATCTGTTGATGGGAAGGGTTTGTTAACAGCAGGTTTGGTTTTCTAAAAGTAAGATTTTGTCCCCAGGACAAAGAAAAACTGGTTTTGTAAAGGCAAGGATGTATTGTAGATTAGTTCTGCACAACTGGACAAGGGAAGGAGTGGCACCATCTGCTAAACAAACCACTTGGAGGTTAGAATTCTGTGAGTGCCTTTTCCTTGGTAAAAAGGAACTTGTGTGCAAGTAGGGTTTGTGTAAGGAATTATGGCCACACCTGATGCAGGTTGTAGGAAGGTTGGAAGATTCTGTCCCAGTTTATTCAAAGATCTGCATGTGTGTTATCATTTTTGAGCTCTCAAATACAAACAAGACCTTGACTATAAGCATTTGTAATTTTAAAATGATCAGTGGATCAAAACTCACTGTTGCTGAAATAATGGAATATTTTGAATGATGAGTCCCTCTGAGACTGTGGCAACCTGAGCGTGGGCAATTTGTGAGCAGGAAAGGGGAAATTACTGATTGTGAGTTCCTCCCTGATTGGTGCTTGATATTATTGTCCTTGAAAAAGTTCCTGCCCTGAAGCAGTGATGATGAAAGGTGATGACTTCTTGCCATTAATGTCCTTGTATCATAAAAATGTCTGAGTTCATTGCCATGGAGTCGATAATGGCAGCAAAACAACACCAATTTCATCCCTGATGTGTGCTCCAATTGCTCAAGGTGCATTTCCCTGCTCCTCAGTTCGTGTAGGAATTGTTCTGGTGTGGGGAGTTGTGCTAATTATGGATGCTGCACACTGAGGCGTGTTAGTTGTGAGTCTTGGCTTGGAGAGGAGAAGACAAGACTTTATAAATGAGATTCGTTTAGGCAGCATGTCATCAAATGACCTGATAAGTAGGGCCTCATCTGGGTAATGATTAGGTTTTATGTACTATTACAAGGATTGATTCCCTAGGAAGGCAATGAGCAAAAAAACCATATCTACAGCAGATTTTATCTGGCTGAGCAAATTGCCTGACAAGATAGGCAGACCCAAACCAGGCTTTTAATTCCTGAAAGGGCAAGATTTTGACGCCTTATCCAAAATACTCTGTGTTCTATATTGTGGATCAGTACACTTATTTTGAATAAATTATTTTGAGAGGAAAAGATCAGTTTCCACAGAAGTATCTGACTGCCTTCAGTGCCCAGCTAAAGGGATTTCTTACACACTGGGACAGGCCCAGGAGTCACAAGTCTGGAAATGGTCTTGGAGTGGCTTTATTGAATGTTTTTAGAATGTAATCTTATGCTTGTGAAAGCCAAAGGCAAAAATTTCACTGATAGCAATTCTTTGTGATGTGGGCCTTCATTTACAGCCTCAAGAAGGTTTCTGTGAAGGTATGAATTGAGTGTTATCATAATGCAGGTATTTTGGATGTAAAAATTTATACTAATCAGCTTTCACTTTCTTCATCTCCATAACAGAGTAAGCAGAAATTTCCCTGTTGTTGGGTTTTTTTTAAATTTTTTTTTTGTTGTTGGTTTTAGTTTTTGTTCCAGAGCCAGAAAAAAACAGGCAATGTTTCCTTTAAACTGACTTTGACCAAGTTTATTAACTTTTTTCTTTCATGTTGGCCCCTCCATTACCCCAAAAATACTAAAATATTACTGTAAAAAAGAGCTGAGTGACAATCAACTACTCTCTGCACTTGAGATTAGTAAAAGAAAACATGCACAAATGTTCATTCAGCTCAAATTAGAGCAAAATGGCACATCCTTCAGATCCCACTCTTTAATAGGTGTTAATGGAAGGCTGGACCTTGGTTTTGTCTTCAGGAATTCTGAAGAAAATTTTTCAGTTGGATATAAATATGAATCCCATGCAGAAAGCCCCATATAACCCCCTACAAATATTCAACTGACTGCTGCATGGCTGCTCTCTGATCCAAAAATAAGGAGTATTTTATTGAACCAGCTCCTAGAAGTCCACAGTTTCTTTTTACATTGTTTTATTTTGGAATATATGGATACATGAGCTCTGGGGTTTGTAGATTTATGGTTGGGCTTGGCAGAATTACACCAGGAATTATTTCAGCAGTGGAGATGTTGTGATGAATCATATTCCTAAAAACTTCTGGGCAGTCTCTTTAAAACAAAAGCCAGATCTGAGGCTGGTGGTTGTCTCTCAATGCATCCATGTAAATAGGGGGTTTAAAAATTAAATCTTATTTCTGAATTATTCACATAGGATAGGGGACTTTTATTTCCACTGCTGCTGACCTCTCCATCTTGATCTCCCTCTTTCATTTCCCTGCTTTTCTCCCTAAATTTACCCAAATAGCAGGACTATTTGTAAGCAGGGTGATTTCCTCCCCATTTCCCACACCAGGTCATTCCCTCTGTCCCTGGAGCTCATCACAACCAGCGGAGCTGTGTGACACATTTTGTGGTCCTGGGCATCCCCGNTTTTGTGGTAGTGAGGGCCATTTCTGTTAAATTCAATGAAATTTTATCCATGTTAAAAGCCTAAATTCAATAAATACAAATTGAAATGGTTGGTAATGAAGTTTCTCAAAAGCTCCAGAATAGGAGCTCAGTGCCTGAATTTCTCTTTCTGTTGGATTCAGTATTGATTTGCTATCTCATTTGCCTCAGTTCAACTTGAGTTCTGGAAAGGCTGCCTTGTGTTATGATAGTGTTCTTTTGCCTTTTTTTTTATTTTTTTTCCTTGCAAAAAGCTGAAACAAGCATGATTAATTTGAAAGGATGAGATTTATTTCAACTTAACAGATGTATTTGAGACCACTTGTAAAACAACTTTGAGGCCTTGAACATAAATGGCTGTTACAAAGATTCTTTGTATTTANGACTTTTATTTCCACTGCTGCTGACCTCTCCATCTTGATCTCCCTCTTTCATTTCCCTGCTTTTCTCCCTAAATTTACCCAAATAGCAGGACTATTTGTAAGCAGGGTGATTTCCTCCCCATTTCCCACACCAGGTCATTCCCTCTGTCCCTGGAGCTCATCACAACCAGCGGAGCTGTGTGACACATTTTGTGGTCCTGGGCATCCCCGCTGGAGGCAGAGGGATTTCCCATCACACTCGGGGATTCCTGAGCAGTTTTATGGGATTTTTCTGACTGCTGAGGCTGTAGGATGTGCTGACACAGAAGGAAGCTCCCTGTTGTGAGTGCTTTCCCTCAGCTATGGTGTTGACTTCAATCCTCCCAGCAGGAAGGAAACCCTGAGGGATGAAAACAGGATTGTCCTCCCTGGGCTATAGAGGTGGGCTAAAGGTTTAAACTCTGTGGCTGGGGCTGGAGGAAAAGGGGGAGCAAAGTTTTTAGGCTTGAAAATCGCTGTGGTTTGGTTTTGTTTNCAAAAAGCTGAAACAAGCATGATTAATTTGAAAGGATGAGATTTATTTCAACTTAACAGATGTATTTGAGACCACTTGTAAAACAACTTTGAGGCCTTGAACATAAATGGCTGTTACAAAGATTCTTTGTATTTAAAATAGAAGCCTAGACAGATATTAATAATGAAAAAGGCCAATAAATGACCTTTTCTTCACTTTTATAGAGTAAATGCAGTATTGAATTTTTCATCTGTTGTTTTCTTTTGAAATGTGAAAGATCACAAGAATGAAAGCAGGTGAATTAGATTGTATTCTCCACAGACACAACCTTGATGCTGTAGCAGTGCTTGGATACAAGAGAATTATTTTTTCATTTATTCTGTATATTTTCTTGATCTCCATGCAGTATTACTGCTCCACATTTTCACAATCTAATTTTATTCGTTTTTACAAATTTAATAGCATTTCTTTTGTTGTTTTCTCTGAGCTTTTTGTGCTGTCACGCTTCAGCTCTGAGCAAGTTTATTTCTCTGGTAGTCAGTGGGGCACCGTTGTCTGAAATAAATCAGGACAATCATGAGCAACCCTAGAAGAGAAATAAGTTTATGGCTAGCAAAGAATGGCTTATATTATGCTATCACCTTATAGTTAAAAATCATAAATCTGTGCATTAGGAGTGGTTGCCAGGTGAAATGTCAGCACTGGGAGATGCAGGGTGGGACCCTGAGCAGGATGAGAGGGAACAGGCAGAAGGGACAAGGATTTGCCTGGGTCAAATCCCAGATTGCTTTGGGTTGGAAGAGACCTTAAAGCTCATCCAGTGCCATCCTCTGCCATGGCAGGGACACCTCCCCCTGTCCCAGGTGCTCCCAGCCCCAGTGTCCAGCCTGGCCTTGGGCACCGCCAGGGATCTCTGGGCACCCTGTGCCAGGCCTGCCCACCCTCATTCTAACCAATTTCTTCCTTAAATCTCATTGGAACCTCCCTTCTTTTAGATATCCATGAGGCTCCTTTTGGCCAGACAGTTTTACACTTCCCTGAATCGTTGTCCTTGGTGATTTATTTCTGGAAGTTGTGTTGTTGCTGTTGTTCACAAACCCTCAGTGCTGCTTTGGAGCGGCCTCGGGCGCTGCCCCTGCCAGGAGGAGCTCATCCCTGAGGCACCTGCTGAGGGAGGGATGGATGCAGAGGAGCAGCAAACCCGTGGTGCTTTGGCTAATGAAAGCATTTCTATTCTTGTGGAGTAGGTCGCAGTAGGAAACAGAGGTCGGAGGGAACAAACCCTTGCCAGGGGATGGGGCTGTGGCCTGCAGCCTCTGGGGTGCTGCAGGCTGGGAAACAGAGCCCTGGGGTGCCTGACTGTGCCCCACATCACATCTGCTGCAGATCTCAGCCTATTTTGCTTGCACAGGGGATCCTGAGGCCAGGCCAAGGAGCTGATGGGACTTGTGTCAGTCAGGGTGAGAAATCAAAGCATTTGCAGTGGTGGTTTCTTGTTGGCGCAGGCTCAGTTGTCCAAAGCCTATATTTGTTCTCTCTCTGGGGCAATGCAGGGAATGGAGTTGTCTTAAAAATTCCCCATCCCTGCAGAAATAAACCCTCACTGCTGGTGGGGCCCCTTTGAGATGGTGGGGCATGACCTGAGCCCAGCCAGCTTTGCTTTCCAGGACTGAGAGGCTCATACCTGAGAGATTCATGTGATTTCCCCCAGCACACAGCATTTTGCCCTGCTCTATCTCTTTCCATACAGCTTCCCTTAGCTTTTAGCTCTTTTCATGGCTCTGGTCATTCCTGAGACATTACAATGCTCATTAGCATTGCTTTTTTTCCTGGCACATCTGAGCTTGGCCATTCCTGTGGGATGCTCAGTAGGTGAGGAGCTGGGATGCCCTCGCTGAGAGGTGCTGAAGAGAAGCAGAGCCCCAGAGAGTGACTGTGCATGAAACCTGGTGCTTACTGAGGGAGACCCTCCTGGAAAAGGAGCCTGCCCATGCCTGGAGGGCTGAAACCTTCTGAAGGACAAGGAATTAACCACAGCTTGTGCCTGTGGTGTGCTGAAGGGCTCCACCAGGAGCTGATGCTGATTTCCCTGCCCCTCTGCAGGCCAACAGTGCAAATCCCTGCCATTTTTGTTAGTTAACAGATTGATTGATTGATTGATTAATTGAATTTAAAGGTTCAGCTCCTGAATGACAGGAGGGTGGTTGTCCATGTTTAGAAATGCAGTGCAATGCACAATAGTCCTTTGGTGGCCCCAGGAGCAAGAACTCAGCCTGGAGAGCTGGGCTTGGGCAGAGCACTGGTGGTGCAGGAGGCATCAGCATCACTGCAGGAATGTGGAATAGCATGAGGGGACAATTTCTTGTTTATTTTAAATTTAAACCTTGTGTCTTTAATGGTGTCTGGGCTGGGCAAGTGGAACAAGGCAGAGAAATTTAACAGGAAAAACATCAGAGAGAAGCAGTAGAGCCTTCAGGTCTTATGGTTGTCTCAGCATCTTGTAGGACTTGCTTGGCTCTCAGATGGGTGTGAGGGACTCTGCACTCGATTTATTCTGCACTCAAAGGAAAAAAACCTCTATTCATGGCTGGGAAAAGCCTTAGAAATATATACAACCTAAATAACAGGATGCAAAGTACTTATTGCAGTTGAATATGCATGTTCATGAATCCAAACCCAAATGAAGCCAATGAAATTATTCCCTAAGCTTTTGGTTTTTTATTTTTGGTTGGTTTTTTTTCCATACCTAATACTAGATAGTAGCTTCCCAAATTTTAATGGATGAATTCCAGTGTCTCTCTTTACAGCAGCTGATTACATTCCCTGCTGCAAGCTCCACTGTCAGGAATAAGTCTGCAGAGACCAGTATTTGCAAATTTATCGCCTCTCTTTTTATTTGTAGGTAAAATATTCTCCAGTGATTCATCTCATCACTGGAGAATGCTTTTCCAAACAAATTGCATTGCTTCCTAAAATTTAATTCCTATTTCATATTCCTATTGTTTGCTTAGTTTATATCCTTTGTCAGATGGCTTTGGGCAGGTTTCTTACAGCTTTATAACTATGATGGCTCTGATATCACTCATGCATTTCCATCAGGGTGAGTGTTTTGCGTTTCCTGTGCTTCTCTGTAGGTTGAATCCAAGGATGGGATTCCATGTGCTGTCATACACATTGCATTTGTTGGAAGATGCTCTCAGAAAGCCAAGATTTGAACATTGCAAGTGGTACTGAGATATAAGCAGAGTGGATATATCTGGTTTTGTGTTAAACCTGGCTCCCAGCACAACTTGAACTGGTTGAAATCCAGCTGATTCAGCTCATTTACAGCATCTGGGAGATGCTGGAAGACAAGAGGTTTCCTTTTAAGAGTTGTGGTTTTATTTATATTACTGTGGTGTTTGGAGTTCCAGTCCTTGCGTTCTAAGGCGCTTCAAAGAGAGACCAAAATAGACTTTCTTGCTTCAGAAAGTTTAAAGTTTTTTATCAGAAGACAGGAGAGTGTACAGATCACAGTGCACAAGAGGCCCCATGAAGTAATTCCAGTCAGCATGAGCTCAGCAGCTTCACAGCTGTGAAGTATTTTAATGAAAGCTCTGTATGCACACAGATATGTTGTGCTTAGAGAATGGCTTTTGTTTCTTTACAACTTAAACCAGACTTCTTCCTTGGAAAGGAGGGAGATTAAAAAAAAAATCATTAATTTTGGGGGTATCAGTTTGAAAGGAAAGCTCATTTCTCATGGTTGCACTTAAAACTTCTCTAGTCAAGAAATAAAATGTTTCTATTGCATTGTGCTTTATCAAATCTCTATTTTACGTGATTACAAATGCTGTGCACGATTCTGAATATCAGCAAAGCACTGTTGTGATATTTATCCTGGGGTAACATCCCAAACCTGCTGCTGGAGTGTAACCCAGAGGTGGGGGAGGCTCAGCCCTGCAGCAGCCTCAGCTCCGAGCTCACACAGCCCTGCGAGCAGCTCCAAGAGTTTGCCTGTTCCAGGTGAAGCCCTCCTCCCCCTGCCATCAGAAATAAATTCCCAGACCCCATAGAGCACTCCTAGCACCTCATTGGAAAAACAAAGCTCTCCATTCTCTGTTAGTTCCTACTGCTTTGAACTTTAAAAAAGATGTAAGCAAGTCCATCCCGGTGATAAACGGCCTGGTGCCTGCTTTTATGATGGCTGAATTATTGGAGGAGAACAAAGTGGTGGGAGGATTCCCAGCAGACCTTGTCCAAACGACTGCCCTTCTGTTTTCCTGTGGTATTGAGCTCTTTGCTGTGGGTGGGAGCTGCCCCTTCTAATTAAAAATTATGAGTAGAAGGGCTGCTGTTATTTCAGAATATGGGAAGTGTTTTTTTCATGAAGCCAAGACCTCATTTTAATTGAAGGGACTGGATAATGATTTGCAAAAGTATTCAAGAATTCATTGAGAATATATTGCCCAGGTCTTGTGGAAAGGTTAATGCACATAAAACACATTAATGCCCCCTGTGTTTATTTGGCTTTCTGTATGAGGATTAGTCCCATTAGCTCTGGTGAGGGAAGTGGGAAAGCATATGGAGAATTGGTGTCTCAGCTGGAATCAAATGAGTTTATGAGTGTTTGTAGTCTCAGCAATGGGACTTGACTTTCAGTTTTACTGTGCCTTATTTACACTGTCCCATCTGTAAAGAGAAAGCAGAGACAGAGAGGGAGCCTTTGCCTGTCTGTGGTACAGCTGCTGTGAGCTCCTGGTGCTGTCCCCTGGACCCTGAGTTTGAGCTGGCTGTTGGCAATGTTTGTGGTGAGTTACAAACTTACATGACTCTGAGCAAAAGGAAAAAAAAAAAAGATCTTTAGGCTCACAGCAGCCAATTCTGTCACTCTTTCCTCCATTCACTAAATGCTGCAAGATAAAAGTGTGCTTTAACAGCAGCATTAGCATCCTCCTCCACGCTCTGTTATCTCATACATAATCAATCCACTTAGGCACCAATAGCAGAAATGAAAAAGCAAAAGCTTTGACTTCAGTGTGCGCCAGCCCCAGCTGTAATCACATCAAGGCAGTGATTTGTGCCAATAATGGTATTCCCCACCTTGCCCAGAGCAAACTCCCTTCACTTGGAATCACACTCTACACCAGCAGTAATTGAATGTCCAAATGTTTTGTCAGCAGTACAGCTGCAAAGAGACTGATTGGAAAGGGCTGGGAGTGCTTCCCCCTCTGGTGGAACTTCATCAGCCATCAGAAAAATGACCCCAAAACCCAACACCACCCCTCCTGCACATGCAGCTGCTGTGTCACAGAGACAAAAGGAGGCTTGGGGGATGTTGTGCCTCTTGGCAGGACATCACTGGGAGGACACAACTGTTTGGGGACTCCAGCCAACATTATGACATTTCCTTTTACTGACAGCATCTGCTCTCGAGGTGGTACCCAGCCTGCACGTGTTGTTTTCTGTGTGACTTGGAGTGGCTCAGGAGATTCTTGGGATCTGAGCCAAGTTTTTCAAAGTTTAAATCAGATAAGTTAAGAGTCCAAGGCTAAAATGTTGACATCAATTTCTCACGCAACACCTTTGATATTATTATGCTTGCTGGAGTGTGGAATGGCAGTGGGAGGAAAGGGCTCTGCATATTTTCGTTGTTATTGGAGTTAAGCTGAACAGAGAGGGTCCAAAGTGTCTTTTTTGGGATTACTTCTAAGAAGAAAAGACTGAAATGAACAAAATTGGTAGCTGTTTACAGCTTTCCATGTTATTATGGTCATTTTGATGCCTAAGAAAATGGTGATGTTGTTTATTCACAGCATTTGTCTTCAAGTATTCATGTTTTTTGATGAGATATCCCAATGGGGAACTAATACTCTTATGAGGAGGAATTTAAAACCTCAAGAATAACTACAAGTCGAGCCCCACAGTACAGATGTATTGCTACACTTTAGTGGGAATAGGAAATAGCTCCAAAAATCTTTATTGTGATCTAGCTGGAAGCAAGCCACTGACTTGTGTGCTGGGTAATTGAACCCACCAGTCACAGCATCCAAACCAGGGTGCCTGACCCAAATGCAGCTTCTCTGGTCTCAGTGGGGTGGAAAAGGTTCTGTATTCTGAGGAGTTTTTGAGCTAATGAAGCCCTTACCTCAGCATTTTGGTTTGCAGCTCTTATTTTCTGTGGGAAATGCATTTCTGAAAAGTTACACTACAGCCTCCATGCTCCAAGACCTGTTGGGGATGAAAAGATGCTGGGATGTCTGTGGTTCCACGTGCAGGAGCTTTGCTGTCTAACAAGAAGCTGGGAAAAGGGGGGAGCAGAAGGATGCTGATAGCACCCTGCTCTTCATTCATTCATTCTGTGTTCTTGTGAGATTGTCTCCAAGGAGGAAGGAGCTGCAGGAAGGCCAAAGGACTGATCTGTTATTGCCCTCCTCACACTGCCATCTGCTTGTTGCTGTCTTTTTCCAGCATGAAAGGGAAGCATTCACAGTTATTTTTCCATATAAAAACTGCACTACACCTACCAAGAGAATAATTCAGGTGTCTGGATACGCTGCCTGTGTGTTGCAGAGTGAGACCACTCTGCAAACAAAGCAGGCAGAACTCTCCTGCTTGAGGTGCAAGATGAAACCACTCCCAGGGTTTGTACTGGAATGAAAATTTGGATAAGAACTCACAGCTAATGCTAATTCTTGATAGTTTCTCAATAATGTATTGTGGAAAGAGCCATGGAGCAGGAGGCATTTTACATACAGGAGAGTTTAGCCTGTGTCTATTATTTTAATTTATTTTATATTTCTATTATTTATTATTGCTGATGCTGTCATATCTGCTCTGTGTCCAATTGCTTCTGGCACAGTGGCCCCTCAGAGTGCCTGTAATGCTCCTGTTTATCCTGGCACAGGAGTCACTTGGTGCTGCTTATCTCACTTGGATGAGTGTCCTGAGCCATAACAGCAAACAATCCTCTCTGGCATAAACGTGTCTGCCCTGGCCTCGTTTGCAGGTAGAGCTGCTAATTGCAGAGAAGTCCTTCAGGGCTGGTTTGATTTCAGTAGTGCTCACCCCAGCCCTTCTTAATTTTTCAAGGCAAACAAAGAACAGGGGCATGTGGCATTCACATTCTCTGAACAGAGAGATGTAATTCTCTCTCTCAGGATTTCTGCTGAGAGGAGCTGTGGGAGAAGCACAGAGAGAAGGATCAAAACAATCCTTATCTCATTGGCTGTGCCAGTCTTTGTGCCCATGTGGAATGTGTTAGGAGATTGTTTACCTGAGGTGATTGCTTGATTGGATTCTGGTGATGGTTGTTTGGATTCATGGACCAATGGGATCCACAGCTGTGTCTGGACTCTTGAGAGAGAGAGAGAGTCACAGTTTTTCTAGTTAGTGATAGTTAGTTAGTAAGCATGATATAGTAAGTAGTATGTAGTATAGTATCATATCTCTTTAAAATAGTGTATTAATATAATATAGTATAGTTTTAATAAAGCAAGTGTTCAGCATTCTGAAGCCTTGGAGACAGATGCCAATAATTTTTCCCATCCAGTAGGGGCTGACAGTATTTTACATTTATTCTTTACACTTGTTAATCTAAATGGCATTAGGGAAGTGCTTTATCTGATGTTTTTCTCCTTCTGGTAGAGCAGCTTCCATGCGTGCTTTTGGCAGGCAAAGCTGCTCCAGCTATCAGGAAAACTGCAGGTGCTATCAGAGAATGTTTTTATCCAACTGTTGACTGATATCCAGGGGTTTCATGCAGGGATCCTTCCCTGTGCACCATGTGGTTGTGGCTCTGAGGGAGAGAACCCTGCCAGGGATGGGAGGCTGAAGGGAGAAGGTTCTGTGTTTATTGTGCACCCTCATCCTCATTTCAGCATTCAGCAGGGCCACAGAGGGGGCACTGGCCTAAAGAAAATCTCCAGAATATTCATAAAATTGTGAGCTAGGTGCTCTCTCAGCCTGCATCTCCCTATAGCTTAACACCATCCTTTTCCAGGGATCTCCTCTTCTCCTTGGTTCTCGTTGTGTTGAAAATGAACAATATTTTTCTGCAACAATAAAACCAAGTGTAGGACTGAACAACAAGATTGTCAAATAGCACTGCTGGATGTGGAACTCCTGAATAAGGCCTCACATGTTATCATGGGGATAGAAAACAGGGAGGGAGCTGTTTGCCTGGCACAGGCACCCATGCTGGTCTTTGTCCTTCCCAAGCAAAATGGATTTTGCCCAGCAGGAGCTGTGCCTGGACAGGGAGTGCAGCATCCAGGCAGCCTGGGCACGAGGGGAGGCTGCAGAAGCTGCAGCTGCCTCTGGCCGGTGTCACTGTTGGACATGAAATGAGCACACAGAGGTCTGATGGACTCAGAAGAGGGAAAGGAGAGAGTTTTATTTTTGACTCTGTAATTTATACAGTTCTAAAGATGACCGTGGATTGGAGGATGAAATTACCACCTCTCCAACCACACTGGTCAAGAGATCAGTCAATCATGCTTTCTCCACTCATGGAGAAAGTATTTAAGCTATCTATTTATACATGATATTGCATGGGAATCTGACTCTAAAATGTGTAAACAGAACAGAAGGCTGAAGGAGTTTTAAGAAAACTTTAAAGCTTTCAAAAAAACTATAAAAGGAAACTTAACACTTTTAAAAATCAGAAAAACAGGCCCCAGCACCCAAAGACACAATAGCTACTTCTGTAGCTATTTTAATTTTAATTTAGTTTGTTAATTTTATTTAATTTTAATTTAGTTTGTTAATAATTGAACGAGGTTTTATGGTAGCTCCAACTACTTCAAATATCTCCAACGTGTGAAATGCCCAAGTTCCCCAAGCTGGGATTGAAATTGGTGGCATGGGGAGAGCACAGCTGTATTTGGCACTGCTCTCCTGGTAGAACCCTTGGGAAATCACCCTTCATGACAAGCTGTGGCTGTGAGACAGCTCAGGCTGTACCAAGCAGGTCCCTGTGTCTGAGCTGGGTGTGTGTGCTCAGGGCAGGGGGAGCCCCTCTGCCTTCCCTGCTGAGAGCCTGGGACACCCTGCTCCTGCTGCTTTTGATAGATGAGGAGGTTTCCAGAGAGATCCTACCCAAGGTTGGACAGGACTTGGAGCACCCTGGGATGGGGGAAGGTGTCTCTGCCCATGGCAGGGGTTGGAGCTGTAGGTTCCTTCATGTCCTTTCCAACACAAACCATTCTGGGATTCTATGGCTGCTTTTTATCAGTCTGTGCCAAACAGATATGACAGGAATTACATAATAAATGTGATAGCAACAGCTCCATGGGCAAGTGATTATCACCTGATCTGCCCTTAACTGCTTTGCAACACTTATGCCCTGGGTTTTGCATAAATTTTGTAATCAGATAATAATTTGAGCTCTACAAAGCTGATTCTGATATACCTGAAGAGTCTGGCAGTTTGTGATTTCCTACAGCATTAAACCATAGAAACAAATTGGTGTTTAATGTAGATTTTAGTTTTATTAGCTTCCTTCCACACTTCAAGAAACAAGTGTATTGGCTACCATAAATCAGGAGTTTGAACAAATATATCTGTTCTCTGGTGAGGGGAAGGAAAGAAATAAAAGACAATTTCTTGCAAAGTAGAGCTGGTAGAAAATGAGGGAAATAAATGTGAGGATCTTCAAGTCTGTGGGAAAGTTTCACAGCATTAATGATGCTGTTCTTCCTGGAGACACCCTGGTGGTATCCCCCTCTACTTCTGCAGTCTCACTGCAGCTGTTAAATGTTGTGAGTGTTCTCCATCCCAAAGGGTTTCCAGGGGTGGAGCTTTCTGTACCAATGATGACATCGTTAATATTCCTGATTTTTGGGAAAAGTTGAGCAAAAAACCTTTGTGCAACAGCCCAGGACTGGTATCATTAATCAGTGATCATTTCAAGGTATTAATTAAAGCACTGGGCTTTTTGCCTAGAAAACAAACTTCAAGGCAGTTTTTTGCACCAATAAAGTGGTTTCCATTAAAGGCAATTAGCAGAGACACAAAAGCAGGGAAGTGCTCCATCTGATTCATCAACCCCATGAACAAGGTGCTGCCACCAGTTCTTCAGCTTTAGATGAAAAAAAAAAGGCTTATGAATGCCTCCAATATCTGTATCATTTGTTATGGAAATCTAGAGATGCTTTTCTTGTTGTAGTTTAGATATTTGCTGGGGTTTTTTCCTGTATTCCAGTTGCATGCCATAAAAAAAGCCCTTTGTGTTGTTTATTCAGAGTTTCTAAAAACACTTTAATGATGTGAACAGAGAGGGAAATTTAAGGAAATGCAGAGTTCACAGTTAAACAATCCCACTGAAGTCCCTTTGGTGCTGTTACAGAGGAACTGCTGCTCATTTTAATGGTGTTCACCAAACTAACAAACCTGGCTTTCCTCTAAAGCAAGTCATGGCAGCACTTTTTGTCAGCCAAGCCTCCAAAGGCCTTTAGAGATCTGTTTGAATTCAATTATTTTCTTCTGGATTAGGAAGAACTAACACCCAGTAGCTCAGAGGTTATTTCAAACAGAATTTTATTTGGTTTCTAAGTGTTTGTCCAGTTCTCCTGGATAAAATAGATTCTCCAGCTTAAAAAAAAAAAAAAAGAAAAAGAAAAAAAAAAGAAGCAGAAACTTGAGAGATGGGCAAAACCAGAGGTGAGGATGATGTTTCTGTTCTCCCACCCTGTTCCCTGATGGTGCATCTCCATCCTCCATGGAAACCTAGGCACAGAGAGACAGCACTGGATTGCAGAAACATTTTATCCAGTCTGTTTTATCCAGGTTTCAGGCAGCTGGGAAGGTGTTCGTTTGAGCCTAACATTTCTCTGCTCCTCGGGTGAGTCCCCTCAGGCTGACTCAGTGTGTCATTAGGTAGACATTGAGCTGCACTCACAGCAAAAAAGCCAGGCAGGAAGGGAGGGTGGTGTGGTTTGTTTTTTACCTTTGGGAAGCCCTGTGCATAAGCTACTTCAGGATAACTTATATTAAAAAGCAAATTAGCTGTGCTGAGAAGTGAACAGGATCCTCAGCCTGGGCTGGAACTCAGCATTTCCCCAAGGACAGCAGAAGGGGCAGGTCTGGAGCAGGGGTGAAACTCAGACTCCTCAGCACTGGGATTTATCTGGGGAGCTTTGGTGCACAGGAGCAGCCAAATTCCACAGGTGCCCTGGTTTTGATCTTTAATCTCCTGCTTTTCTTCTTGAACATCAGCTTCTCTGCATGTGTTGGAAGTGCTTCCACCTAGACAGGGCTGAATTGGCCAGTGCTGGCTGCCTGACACTCCTAATTAGATCTAAATTAGCATGGCTGTGAATTAGCACTCTGCTCCCTCTCAGTGGCTGCCTATTGATTTTCTGGATTTGATTCTGCAGCTCCTCACTCTGCAGTGGGTGAGGAGCCTGGCTCTGTAGCAGCACTGGGAATCACCACCTGGAAACCAAGGGCTCCTTTTTCCTGTTCAGGTTTTGCCCCAGTCCAAAAGGGACCCGGAAAGCCCTTGTGAAGGTCTCTGGACAGTCCCCACGTGCCATGGCTGGCTCATGTTGCACAGCTATTTGCAAGTGCAAAACCTCTGGATTTCTTGAGACAAAGCCAGAACTTGAACTCTGAACAGCCCTGAGGCTGTGGGATTGCCCTGGAAACAGGTCCTGGATGCGCTGTCCCAGCAGCTGGGGATGAGGGGGATGAGACCCTGGGGTGTGACAGAGCAGTGAGTGTCCCTCGAGGAGTGGGGACAGTAGTTTAGGATGTGGGACTGAATTAGACCTGGCTTAGTGGTGAGCTTGGCAGTGCTGGGTTAATGCTGGACTCAACCAAACAATTCTGTGATTCACTGAACGCAAAAGAAGAGTTTGTGCTGTGTGCCATGGGCCCAAAGCAGGCTCAAATCCTTTATTTGGTGGCACGAGTGTCATTCTGCACGATGGTAGCACCTCACAGCCAGCCACAGGTCTGGCTTCAAGCCCTGGTAGCCCAGAAACAGCCCCTCAGAGCTCTCTGCAGCCCTCAGTGAGCTGCAGCCATACCAAAGGCCCAGGGTACGCATTCTTAAGGGATAATTTTTCTTCTAACAAGATTTACTTCCCACAAAATGAAGCTGGGTATTTCTCATTATTGGGAAATGACTGCTGTGTTTGGGATGAATCATCTTGGCTGTTATCTGACAGGTGCCAATCATTTATTTGTCCTTGTTCACATGAAGTAGAGAGGGAGCCAAGGCAGTGATTTGTCTCTTTCAAAAGAGGAAACATCTGCCTGAACCTCATTTCCCAGAGGCTGCTGGGGATGATCATCCCAATGAGGCTGTGGGGAGCATTTGGGTCCCTCTTCCCTCAACTCAAAGCAATTTTCATCCCTCATCTATTTTACTCAATTTTACATGTTCAAATCTCAGCCCGTGGAACTGAGGGGAGGAAGGGCAGGTTACAGGAGTGACAGAGCTGCTGGGACTCTGAATGATCTGAAAGATGCATTAGAATTTTGAGGATTTCCCTTAATTTATCATAGTCCCCCTCATTATGTTTGCTCAGGGTAATTAAGGTTGTGATTATTCAGTCAGTCTCATGGCAGATTTCTTCTTTTGCAGAATAAAATTGATGGGAGGATTTTCTTGTCTTCAGGAGAAAAAAAAAAGGTTGGATACAGCATGTCATATTGATTCCATAATGCATGGTTTGCCTTGTAGTCATTTTTTTTCCCTCTTGGTCTCCAGTACATGCTGCAAGGATCTGATGTCAGTAAAATTGGCTGTCTGTCATACAAGAGTTATTAGAGGGGGGGAAAAAAAGTAATTTTCTGATAATAAGATTAAATTTTAATGGAGAAAAGAAAATGAAGTCATGGGTAACAATATAGGACATTTTTGGGGAAAAAAACCACTGTTCAGAAATATTTAATGATAAATAACAGTATAAAGAGGTATATAGGCTACTTCTCAGAGAGAGCAAATTCACTGAAATCACGTGTGGCAGGAGGGAAGGGGGATTGCACAGCCAGAAACCCACCTGAGGCATCTCCCAGTGAATCGAATTTTCTCTTCCATCCCATTCCACTGACATTTATGGAAGTGCCTTTCCAATAGCCAGAGAAGTTTTATCCAGCAGGACGTCTCGGGCTGTTTAATGGGAGCAAACCAGAGCTGGGAGTTTTGTACCTCAAGTCAGGGCTTTGACAAACGTCAGCTTTATTTATAAATGGTTCTCTGGGACAATAATGATGGCCCCTGCTTGGAAAAATGTCTGAAATTGCCAGGATGTGCAGTGGTGAGCAATGCAGAGCACAGCGTTTTCTGCAAGATCCTTCTCCAGATAAAGCTGCAGCAGACAATGGATCACTGCGGCGCTTCCCCAAAGAGCCCGGGATTTGCTCTCTAATCTCTTCCTCCAGGACTATTTTCTAGATGCTTCTTCCTTACAAAATAGACTAATAAGTGCACAGCAGAGCTGCCTTTTGTGCCTCTGTCCCGTATTCAAAATACATTCGCTGACATGGGTGAGAAAATTGAAGTTAAATCATCCCTGTGCTACCATTAAGATTACTGCTGCATTTTTGGGCATTTTTAAAGCATCCCTCCTGTTCTTCCCTCCTCATCCCTGCTGGAAGGGGCTTTTTTTTTGTTAAACTAAGGTTTTGCAATCTGTCTCAGGGCTTTAGAAAGCTGTAGATTACTTGCTGTCGGCATGTGAAGGCTGTGGCTGCAGAAGGAATTGCTTTTTTTAGGCGAACACAAATACTGGCCCTCTGTTCTGTTCTTTGTAGAAATTGTGTACAATAGACAGAAGCAGGGAGAGGAGCTCAGCGTGTCAGGAAGGTGACAGTGAAGGCAGCCAAAATGCAAATGGGTGGGAAGAAATGGAAGCGAGATGCCCAAAATCACGCTGAGAGATCAAACAGGGACTGAAGCAGGCATGAGAAAGTGAAGTTTAGCCGCAGAACAAACAAACTGATTGGCAACAAGGAATTGCTTAGAAACACAAAGAAAATAACCCAGCCAAGAGCAGCGAGCCCCGATTCAGTGAAAGGCTGTTAAGGGCTGCTTTTTGCATGAATGAGAGGGGAAGTTGTAAAGTGGCTGCGTGGGTGGCTGGAGCTGGTGTGAAATGGTCCCTGGTGGCTGGAGCACATAGAGGAAATTATTGATGTTGTTTTGGTCCGCGGAGCTGGCAGAAATTCCTGTCCCTGTGAGATGCATCTTTGCCGAGTGAAAGGTGATCTCTCTCTCTATGGCAGTGCCCTGTGTGTTTTGTGGGGTGAGTGAGGGGGCTGACTTTGCACAGGGGTCGTGTAAATACAGAGTCTGGGTGACATTCAGGCATCCATCATTCAGCTGCACGTACTGCAGACTGCTCCAGGAGAATCCCAGCACGTTCCTGATGTGTGTGTGCAAGTCCTTAGCTTGGGTAGGGCATGCTGCTGCTGTGTTGATTGAGATGTGACTGTGACTGACACTTGGAATGGAAATTAATTCCTTATCTCTCCCCACTAATGCCTTGCAGAATTCCCAGTCCAGCCCCCTGGATCAGTGTGTGTGTGGAAGTGGGTATCACCAGACAGAGAACTTTGCATTTGAGAAGTGTTTGCACATAAGGAGAAGACTTCTGTCTGTACAAATGTCTTTGATCACTTGCTTGGAGTTGTGTTTGCCTCTTCCTTGGCACTCCCCAACCTGTCCTCTCCATAGTCAGCTTCCTCCCTGTCTTCCAGAGGTGTCTGAGGCTGTAAGAAATGCAAAATGAAGTAAATCTGAGGCAAACAACATAACAAAGTTGGGTGTTACCCACACCACGTTATCATTCACTCAGAGGAGGCTGAAGAATGATGTGGAAGTAGTTAATTTTAAAAATAATTAAAAAGTCCTGAGGGAGGAAAAAGTGAGATTAACTCCTTTCCTTTAAAGGAGGGGAGCTGCATAATCATTCTTTAAATGTAGGTCCCTCTTTATACTCTTGCTTACTGTGAACTTTCTTCTGAAGGTTGTCTTTGGGCTAAAAAGAGAATTTTTGCTTCTGTGCTACTTCCCTGCACAGGTTCTGAAAGACCTTTATAGTTTCCCTGAGCACAAAATATCAGAAGTTTTTATTAATAGAAACATTTTGGAGCATCCAGCAAGTATAGATCTTGTTTTGAAACACTTTTAGAATGATATCTTTACTATTTCTGTGCCTGGTAATGAAATTCCAAATGGGCTGAAGCACTTCAAAGCTTGTAGTGCATCCCCCTGGATGCTGCAATTTTGCTCAGAGATGTCTCTAAACCCAGTGGCCTTCACGGTGCTTTTGGTTCTTTGGTGATGAGCTCCAGCAGTATAAAAACTCTCCAGAAAAATCCCTGAAGGACTTGGCTTCTGTGCAGGCCTCCAGTGCATCCCCTCTTCTCGTGTCAGCATTTAAATGGCTCAAAATTCCTGATCATTCTTAAAGGCAGGAGTGACCTGCTTTGCTTCACTGCAATGCTCATTATTTCTGCAGCTCTGTCAGTTCTGAAGTATTTGCAAAGCAAATCACATCTGCTTTGGCTGCTATCAATCAATAGCTGATGAGAGAGAGATCATTGCACCTATTTATGAAGAACTAATTGCAGGGCAATTGGTATTTCTTGGATTTTTCACCTGTGCTTGTACTGTCTGCAGGTTAAAAAACATCCTCTGGATCTTACATTTTAACACACAGGAGAAGAAAAGGCTTAGGAAAAAAAGATGAGGGCTTCCTGCTACGTTTTGTTTTCTGTTTTGCTACGTTACATTTGTGTTATCACACCCCTCCTGGGTGCTCAAGTTGTGCTGTTCCAAGGAAAATGCCATATAAATGGCTCAAAGGAGCAGCGGCTGAAAAGCTGGGCTGTGACTGTCCCTGTCTCAGGGCTGGGCTAGCTGAGGCATAAAGAGAAGGATGAGCTAAGCCACACTGGGGCTCTGTGTGGGCTTCTCAGGTAATTTCTCAGTGCCTCCCATCAGCTCCATGTGCACACCTGGGCAGATAAATTCAGCTCCTGGAACAGCCTGGAGCTTTCCCAGCTGGGCTGCTCCTCCTCAGGTGTTTGTCTGGTGAACCTGGGTTTGTGCTGAGGCAGTTCCAGCTGGGAACTGGCTCTCTGGGGTGGTGCTGGTGCTTTTCTGTCTCATGCAGGTACAGCAGGTGCTCAGCTCTGATCCCCTGTCGGGAGCACATCAGCCTGACCCTAAAACTGAGCCGGACCCTAAAACTGAGCCCAACCCCAGCTCCCTGCTGGGGTAAATCCAGCTCTGGGAATCGCAGAGGGACCTGGGGGTACTCCAGCTCCAAAACTGCTCCTCAGCCTGGCACACTTGGATCTGCTGGCTTAGACAAGGGGAGAACAAACATATTTGCAGCAGAAATTAACTCTTTGTGCTGGCAAGTGACTGCAACACCCATCAGCAAGTCTGATGTCTGCATTCCCATAAAAACCATTGAATCACCAGGAATTTGGTTGTTCTCTGTGGGCTTGCCTGACACTGGAGCTGTTTCCATTGACGTCAGCTATCTCCAGATCAGCCCCAAACTGTCTTTTCCCAGGTATTCCAGCTGGCATTCAGGCTGTGATTAGCCACCCCAACTGCATGCTGATTTTTCCTGCTTTGTAATCGGATTACTGTAATATTAGCAAATAAAAGCAGGAGCTGAACAACAACAAAGCTCTAACACAAAACGAGCAGAGAGGGAAGGGAACATCAGCAGGCAGGAGATATAAAAATATAAAAATGCTAAAGTGATTTGTTTCTTCCTTCCAGCTGGAGCACTGTGTAAACCCACGTTCACACATCACAAGTCTCATGGCACAGCTTCTGTGTGAGCAAGGCAGGAAAGCAGAAACTCAGGAGCCACGGAAAGTTAGACTTGATGGGCTGTAATTTCAACTTCATGCACAAAGAGGGAAGATTTCTGTGTTTTTTCCCTTAATGCGTTGACATTTTTGTATGCACACGTCCTTGATTTATCCAAAAGATTATATAATTTGCAAGTTTCATTTGTGGCTTTAAACTGAAAAAGGGTAGGTTTAGCTTGGATATTAGGAAAAAATTCTTCCCTGTGAGGGTGGGGAGGCCCAGCCAGAAGCTGTGGCTGCCCCTGGATCCCTGGAAGTGTCCAAGGCCAGGTTGGATGGGGCTTGGAGCAGCCTGGGGTAGTGGAAGGTGTCCCTGCCATGGCAGGGGGGCACTGAATGGGATTTAAGTTTCTTTCCAAATCATTCCATGATTCTGTGAAAATTCTCTTGATTAACCTGCCCTGGAATACCCCCTTGTTTGAGAGAAAAGACTCGACAGGCCTTGAGTTTCCATCTCTACAGCTGTTCATGCTCACACAAGCATCCTTAAAATGGATAAAAGAACCCTCAAAAGTGAATGAAAGTATTTAGTGCAAAGAAGCAGATTATGGAATGGGATTTAACATTTGGCAGCAGTTTTTGGCTGTTCTTTCCCTCTGTGGGATCAGTCAGAGCTGACCACCAGGCTGACACAGGGCGAGTTGCCAACATTGTAAAGACACCAAAATGATCATCTTGCCCCCAAAATGTGGAGTCTAATGGGAGTGGACCTAAAACCTCTTGCTTTAAGAGTGGCTGGCACTTTACTGCTCATAAATTGACAGTCTTGGAGCAAAGCTGCTGAGATTGTGTTTTTGGTGGGATTTTTATGGGCTCCCAAGGAACCTGCTCTTTCCACCATGGGAATGAATGATGGTGCTGGCAAATTGCTGCCAGTTTTTGTGGGTGAGCAGACAGCTTCCCATTCAGCAATTCCTGAATTAACCTGGCCATATTTAGAGCCCTGAAAACAAGAAGCATGTACCCAAAAGGAGGAAATCTGTCTGTGTGTCCCCTGCTCAGGCCATGTCAGCATTCAGGGGCGTTGGTTTTAGCAATCACCTCACATCTCTTTATTCAAAACTCCTTTCCTATTCCTGCTGAACAAAACTTCAGCAGAACTGAAAAGGGTGGAGAGCTGAAGAGTTCTGATGGATTATCAGAGATGCAACAAGAGGGGAAAGCAGGAGAAATCCTAAACCCTTTACCTGGAGCTGCCATATAGATCAGTGTGGCTGCAAGAACTGAGATTTTTGTTAACTTCATGGGCACTGAGTAATTTTACAGATTATTTCACCAAATCCTGTATATTAGTTATCAAAATCTCTCTGGTTGAGGCTGGTTTGGTGCCTCTCTGATAGAGATTATTTTCCAGAGGCAACATAAGGTAACAGATCACTTAGAGAGGGTCTGACATTATAATCTCTTAAATGAGATAACTGAACAGAATATTGATCCCACATTGTTAACTTATTGTGACTTATTGAGTAGGGAGGCCTGGAAAGCTGTAATTTAGTTGGAGAATTCTCCAAAACCACTATAACTTCTTTTCTGTTCCTGATGAGCTCAATGGAAATATTTCCACCCTGGACTGTGCAGACTGGTGGCTTACAGGCCATCACTCCTGGTTTTATTTTAGATTTCTAGAGGATAAAACATAAGACTTCCAATATGTTTTATATTATTATATAATATATTAAATATATATA
>VXBC01011284.1:1201979-1281837 GCA_013399945.1 Ploceus nigricollis
CAGTTGCAGTTTTTTCTGTTATTATGAAGTTCTGATATTTAAATTTGAGGAGGTTTCAAACATTTTCCTCCAGAAGAATCTTTCCTGTGGTGTTGTGAGTGCAGGGTTACTGTTTATACACTAAACCCACTGCATGGTTAATTTCCTTTAAATGACATTTTAAAGAATTCAGTTGATTAGTCTTGCTTTTTAATGTAATCATATTTTATAGGATAACAGATAATTTATCTCCACTGTGGCAGATTGCTGGAATGTGGCTGCTTTTTATCTTTGAGGATTTAACTAATTTTTGGTTTAAAACATTTTTCCAAATCCCCCTTCCCATCCACAGAAATCCAATTTCTATTTTTGTCATCAGAGCACAATTTTAATAGGTAGAACTATCGAGAAATTAGGAAACATTTTCACTATTTTTATGTAAAGCAGAATAAATTAGAGAGTACCATATTACTAGAGCTTGATGTGCTTTGCAAAAGGAAAAAAAAAAAGAGAGAATTTATGACTGGTTTTCTTCTTGATATATAAAATAACTTGATTTTTTTTTTTGGAAAAAAACCCAAACATTTGTCCAGAGAAATCATGTCTGGTCTTTTCTTTCCCCAGAAGTCAGCTGTTACAGGATTGTGATCACAAATAGATCTTAATCTTAAATAGATGAGAGAGGAAAAGATAATTCATGCTTTCCTTAAAGGCTGATTTGGATAAATAAGAATTTGTTCTCTCTGATGAAGCAAAAATCCCTTGTAAAAAGATCTCTAGACTTCTAAAAAGGCCTCTAGGAAAAGTAGCACAGATGCAATTTGAAAGTCTTCACACTATAAATACATTTTTAATTATATTTTAATACATTACAGAGCAACAAAGAAGAAAACTTTATTTTTAATCTTACCTGGGACATCTAATTAGGATTTTGTCAGTTGTAAAGACAACTTCTTTAATTTTGCAAATTTAAATAGAGGAATGTGCTAACTGAGAAATGGAACTGTAGATGTAATGAATAATTTTTGAGCTGCTCTGACTAAATTCTATCTCATGGTGACTCTTCAACCCCTTTGTTTGCCAACATTTCTTGCATTTCAGGGGATTTACTCCTAATTTCAAAAACTTGGTGATGCTCTGAAAATTCTCAGGGCTGTGTGTGTGGGTAAGCTTCCTATTCAGCAATCCCTGAATTAATTTTGAGCTTATTTACAGTCTTTAAAGAGAATTGGTTGTTGAACCAGAGGAAGGGGTTCCCTCCTTCCACCGTGACATAGCAGGAGCCATGAAAATATAAAATATACATATGAATATTAATTAGGATGTCCTCATTCTGAGTTGATGTAGGAATAAATGCCAAACTCCAGACTTTACTATTACCCAACAAATCCGCTGCTTCTGGAAACTAATCTCTACTAGAGAGGCACTAAACCAACCTAAACCAGAGAGATTTTAATAATAATAAAAAAAAATAATAATAGTAATAGGAGTGGGGGGGAATAATCTGTAATGTTATGCAATGCTCATTATATTAACAGAAATTTTTAATCCTGAAGCATCTGGTTTGGTCATGCCAGCTCTGCTAATTCAGAAAAAAGCAAGAATTTAACCATGACTCCCACAAGTACTTCAGAATGAAAACTGTGTTTCTGCAGAAAGCTGGAAATGACTCGTTAGTTTGTAGTTGTTGCTTTGATTTGATTGTTAATCCTGCACCCACAGAAGGAAAAGCTGTTTGGTCTTTGTGCCGTGCTTGGGCTCTCAGCAGTTTCTTGCTGTGTCTGTCCATGCCAGAGCAGATTGTCCCTGCAGTGAGCCCGTGGTGATGCCNCATCCCCTGATGTGAAGATCAGACCTGCACACTAAAGCAGCACAGAATCTGAAAATACAAAAGCTAAAACCTGAGGCATCAATGGGAGCAGCTGCATTCCCAAAGGGAATGAGGTGAGCCCAAGCAGTCCAATCTTGCTGATAATTTCTGTGTCTCAGGGACAGGAGGATCAGGAGATACCGACCTGGTGGAATGTGCGTTATTGACTCGCCAGGATGGCCTTGGGAGCCACAGGAGGGGTGGAATGAGCAAATCTGCAATTAGTAGGATGAGGGAAAGATACCTCAGGCCCCACAGCCCTGCCCCAGGCAGGAAATGGGATTTCAGCCCCTGGTCCCAGCAGGAATGGGTCACACGTTATGTGCTGTGATTCCAGAGGCTCCAGCGCTTTCCATTCCAGAATATCTCCATGCAGTGACAAAAGGGGATGGACAGGACATCATTACCTACAACTGCTTTACCTCAGAGCTCCCGGGTCTCTTTCCCCAGCTGATGTAGCCTTATCTAATTCTGGCTCTGTTCTTGATTCCTACCCTCTAAATTTTTTTCTGAGGACAGAAAAGAGTTGTAACCCGTTGAAAGTGAGAGCTGACTGCCTCCCGTTCCACGGCTCCTCGAGGTGTTCTGCACCTTTGCTCACTGCAAAATGAGGGAGGGAAACACAACAAAAATCTGTTTGGAACAGCGTAAGGAAAACTGTCTGCATGACCCCTGTGAAGATGGCAGTGTTTCAGTCTGAAATGGATTGCAGACCATAAAAATCATGAACAGGTGAACTCTGCCTATAGGACTGAGTGCTGCCTGGGCATGCAGTAGTAAATGCTGACATCCTTACTCTATAAAGATAAGAATTTCAGCTGCATTCGTGGAGGCTGAGGAATGATGTGCTCATAACCAATCCCTGTAATAGGGAGTAGACAGTTCACACCGAGCCCTCTGCTGGGAGCTCTCAGATGCTGTCGGAGCAGCAGCCACCCTTTTACAGGTGTGAACTGCAGAAATGGGAGTCAGACTTGGTGGGAAGAAGTAATAAAAGGCAAATAAACCCAAGATTGGAGCTATTCACCCATTTATTCAGCTCTGTAATTCCCAGAGCTGAAGATAAGATCTACAGCTGGCATGAAGTGAGAACCCTCTTGTCTTTAGTTTGCTCTCACCGTGGACTTACCAAGGAAATTTAACTCTTACTGGGCTGGGAAATGAAAATCAGGAGCTTGATTGTTATGTAGCCTCATCTAAAAAAAAAAAACAAAAAAAACCATGTTTGACTTGGTCTAAATTAAGGAGGCTTTTTTGGGAGGAAATTTGGCTAAATGGCAGTAAGGGTGTTCCACAAGGAGCTGAGCTCAGCAATCTCCTGGGAGAACAAATATGGACTATGGTACTTCAGCTTTTCTGTTAGCATTGAAGTAGATGATTGGTATCACAGTGTACTACTCACCAACAATAAAGGTCTTGTAAAATAGATGTTGGTAGGCAGAATATTTAGAGAAAATGAAGGTTTGGTGAGAGCCTGCTAAATTAACAAATATTCATAATTTGTTTTCCCCACTGCCACTAATGCTCCATCAGCTGGTTATAAATATCCAGGTAATAATAATTTCCTGCATCTGAGGAGGGAGTAATTAGCAGCCTGAAGGCAGCTTGCAGGACTCAGAATAATGGGAGCTGGCCAGGACAGGCAGCATGGAAGGGATTGTTCCTGCAGAGCAGGGCTGTGTTTGCAGAGGGAATGACATCCCAGTGGGATCCACACTCAGGCAGTGCTTGTGCCACGGGTCCCCCAAACATTTGTGAGCTACTTCTAGAGGTGGGAATTACCCCAGTGTGTGTGTTTGGCAATAAGATTATCCATCTACTATTAATCTTGGTATTTTGGGATGTTAATGCTCTATAAGAGAATCTTTCCAGCTAACTCAAAAATACCAAGTGAATTCTAGGCAAGGAGCAAGTTGTGGGTGTTCCATAGCTCTGACATTTTCCCTGGTCTCTGGCATTTTGTCCATTTCTATATATCATCACCATGACTACAGTGGGAATGTCTAAGAGAACTCCAGGATAAATCTGACAGCACCTCCTTAGAAGTACTTAAAATCATGTAATTAAGTAAGAAAATGCAGCTGATTGAGGAGGTTAGAGCTGCCTCACAGAAGATTACAGCACATTTCATGATTAACAATCAGAACATTCTTTTCCAAACCTCTGCCTAATTTAGCAGACTAAGGTTTCAGCTGAGGCTCTGCTCTTAATGCTGCAAGGAGGGAGGGAGAAGGGTAATTTCCCACCATTTTTACTGCTTTCCTGGTGTTTACTCCAGTGTCAGTCTTGTTCTAATTTTGCTGCCTGGGTTAACTGACTTAACAGAAGTAGTGAAAAGGCAAAAAGGTCAATGCTGCTGATCACAGCTCTGTAATTCCCTTCAGTCCCTTGGCAGTTGATAATTAGGATGGAGGAATAGGATAAAAACAAACCATTTTAGTGACAAAAACTTTGCACCCATCAGTTAATGTGCCAAAATTAGTCTTTTCTCTACAATTACAGGTTGGTTTCAGAGATAAACTTGTAAAGTTTATTTACTGGTAGAGACATTTCTGTGGAACTCTGCAGGTAAACTGTTGGAGAGAAGGAAAAGTGGTTCATGTATGGAACACAGGGGTATTATTTAGAGTTTTAAATAGAAAATATTGGTTTGGTATTAAAAAAAATCATAGAATGGATAGGGTTGGAAGGGACCTTGGAGATCAAAGATGTGAATCATTGGAGGGAGGTGACAGCAGGAAAGGGATCCTGAGAGACAATTCCTGGGTTAAATTGTGCAGGGGTTTGCTTGTGAAACCTGCTGGGTTTGAGGCTGCTCTCAGTGGGAGGACAAAGCTCTGGTGAAGCAGCTCCATTTCTCTTTGCCCTGCACACCTGCACAGACATTTACAGGCAGCAGCACTAGGGAAATCTGCAGTTTGGTGACCAAATGTGGTTTTTCAGATGTCTAATGTGACACTGTGGCAGGGGGAAGAAAGGTCTTTAAACACAACTTAGATCTGGCCAGGTATTTTTTCTTCCTTCTGTCAGTTTTTGATGTGTTATTGTCCATGGAGTTCTGGCCACGTTCCCTAGGCTTTGTTGTCTTTTAAAAAAAAAATTAAAAAAAAAAAAAGTAAATGAATATGTAAATTGCCACCTATTTGCTTGGCAGCCTTCAAAAAACTTTGCTCATTTTGCCTTCCATGGTAACTGAGTCCATGTCAACCTCCACGTTTTTCTGGGAAAGTTATTTAACTTTTCCTCCATCACTTGGTTGAGTGCCCCTGTCGTCAATTACAGAAAAAGAAAATATTCCTTTTGTTTAATTCCTTTCTGTACACGCCCACTAAAAATGAGGGGGGTTTTTTTGCTAAATATATTATTTACAAGGAGGCTGGAGAGAAACTGGAAGTGCTGCACACAAGGTTTAAAAAGGAAAGAACTTCTTATTTTCTATGAATATTATTTCACAAAATAAATACCAACTGCATGCAAGGGCAGGAGCCCTGAGAATAAGGAGTCAACACATGCAGCCATGGAATTGGGATTTTTTGCACTCAGATCCTTTGAGGGAATAGTTTTTTTTATCTTAAAATTTGTGGTGAATACTGATTTCAGTTGCACCTCCTTTTGGATATATTATGCAGAGTTTTTGCAATATTTTAAAGATATTTTTGAGCAAAAAATGCTCTTTGTAATTGGAGCAACCATGGGGAAAACCAGCAAGTTTTTCCCCCCACAATACAGTACAGATTTAAATTTCCAAGTCCTTTAAATATGGGTAATGCACTGTGTTGGCATCTTTATTCTCCTACTGCAAAATTCAGTGTGAGTTATGGAGGGAATTAAAATTAAAAAACACATCCCTGGTCCTAGAGGCCTGGTTTGAGTGTAAATACAGTTGGAAAAGTCCTGTGCCTATGTCTGCATGTCCCAGGTGTGGAAAAACTGATGATGAAGCTGACTTTTTTTTTTCTTAAAAACTCTTGGGGAAGTGCCAGCACAGATATCATTATTAGCATATGTTAGAGCAAAAAATGCTCTTTACACAAGAGCTGCCACTGGAGTGATCAAATATCTCCATTGCTGCAGGTCAGGATGTGCAAATTAACAGGAATACTCAAGTATTAAACCACTGCCAGGGAGTGACAAAAGGTTTCCAGCAAACAGGGGCTGTGTGGTGTTTTTATCCAGCAGCCTGGCTGCATGACAGGATGATGTGCAGTCCGCAGGAATTATTGACTCAAAGGAGAAGAACATGAAGCAGGCATTTAAAATTCAAGTCTGTAATTAACTTACCTCGAAATGATCTCGCAGGATTTATATTGCCAAGGGTTGTGGGGCTGAAAAGCTGAGATTTTCCTACTGAGCAGGCATGGCTCAGGTACAGAGTTAATCTGAAGGGGAAAACACTTCAGTGTTGGGAATTCATGGTGCTTGTAATAAAATAAAGGAAAAGAAGCTGGAAACGGGGCATGTGACAGACATTATCTAACTCTGGGTGTGCTGAGAGGGGGAGAGGAACCAGCATTTATTGTCAAGTTAAAGCAACAAATGGAGAATTTTGCAGAAAGTTCCTCGCTGTGAACAAGCCTGCACCTTTGAGATAAAAATAGGTAGAGCTGTGGATGTAACTCCAAATTATGTAAGCTCCTTTAATGCAAGGATTTCAGCCCTTTTTCAGGCAGAGAAGCTTGATGCTTATAACAGGTTTTGATATTGGGTTGGTGATGTTTAGGTTGTTCTGTGACTCTGTTCCCTCCTATGATACAGTCTTTAATTTCAGCATATTTATCCTTTTCCACCCGTGCAGCCAAATGCCAGAAAATCTGAATGTACCCTGCTTGTCCTACAAGAGGGAGCTGGTTCCATCCAAGGCCAGGTTGGCTGGGCAGCATGGGGGGCTGGAATTGGATGATCATTAAAGTCCATTCCAACATCAAACATTCCATATTTCTATGAAGAGATGCTTTGCTTGCCCAAGGCATTAATGCAAATAAGAAAAAAAGAATTTTAACAACATATTTTGTTCTTGCTCAGGGCATCTCCTTTCTATGAATGTTTGCATCCCTACCTGTACCTGAAAAGTGCTGGGTGGAAATTGGCCATTCAAGAATATGTGAAAAGCTATAACTTTGTATGGTTTTCCCCTACAATAACCCCATTTTCCTCCTGGAGAACAAATTATCTTCAAGCTCTACCTTCATTTCAGACCACTGAAGATGCATGAACTTGTAATGTTTTTCCCAGTGTTGCCTTTTTAGCAGATATTACCCAGAGTGTTATAAAAATCTCAAGAATATATTTTCAAATTGGAAAATTGCAGCACTCCGTTTCAGATGTGTTGAAATGTTGTGTTCCAGCACCAGTAAATGGCTCTTTGCAGTTTTTAAACAAGATGTGAATCCTGACATATTTCTGGTACTTCTGTTTTGATTAGTCAGAATTACCCAACAACAACAACAAAAAAAAATATTCTGCCAGGGAGGTTTTGGTTGTCCTGTTCTGCTTTTTTTAAAAGTGTAATTTTTCATCCATCTGGCTGTTGCTAGCCTTATCCTTGGATTTGTGCATCTCCTACAAGAGTGACTGATTTGAAGCATTTTTATTTTCAGCCCAGCTGCCCTGTAGTTCCCGTGTCAGTTGGTGAGAAATGCCATTCCTGACCTAGAGGTGTGGCTCTCAGAAGAATTGCCTGGGGATCACAGAGGGAGGGAATGTGATTTTAAGCTATTTTTAGGCTTCCAGATGTACTTTGCTGAGTGAAAGTTAGAATATCCCTGAGGATGGTGATTCCAGTCCTCATCATGCTTCATCCTTCCTCTCTTTCTTTCCAAATATTTGGGAGGGGATGGATGGACACAGTCATTGCAGAGAATCCCAGAAGGTTTGGGATGGGAGGGACCTTAAAGCCCCTCCAGCGCCACCCCTGCCATGGGCCACACCTTCCACTGTCCCAGCTTCCTCCAAATCCCATCCAGCCTTGCCTGGCACACTTGCAGGGATGGGACATCACCAGCCCTATCCCTCTGTGGGATTTTATTTATGGCAAAGTGAACCCTGAGATCAAATAAAGCTGTTGTCACAGCCAGTGTATGGAAACTTTGCTGGAAACCTGAGCCCCACATCATCCTCCTCCTCATTTAATCTGATATTTTCCAGATTTGCATCTTAGTTATATTCTGAATTGTTTCCTTAGGTAATTCCTTAGTCAGTATTGCTACAGGTAGTGCTGGAATGGGGATGAAATAACTCTTGTGGAATAGATGAGAAACTTTGAATTTGGGGTGCCTGTTCCACTCATGGTGCCTGTTTCACTCACAGTTTTATGCAGAACAGCTCATGGGATTCTTTTGGCTTTTTCTAATAATTCCCAGCAAGTTTCCAGTGTGCATTTGTGTAAGGAGTAGGTAGGATAGCATGTTCCAGAAAAAATGTGTGCACCTGGACATTTGCTCAAACAAAGCTTCTGAAAATGTCCAAAAATCCAAATTTATTGAAAGTCAGAGTCAGAACTGAGAACCAGCAACCCAACAGTGCTTCCATGGTCTTTGCTACAACAGGAATGGGAAGATGAGGGATGAGTTAATCAGCCAGTTGCTAATTTCCCTTTAATCAATAACATCCTTAATAAGTCCATGTTATCAAAGGCTAAACCATAAATTGCTCTGCTGCCTCCCATTACTGTGCACAGCAATCAGCGCTCACACTATTAATAAAATAGATCTAAATTTCATTATCATCCCTTGAAACCAGTTTGTGTTCACCTCTGGCTTGAGCTCTCTCAGTTGTCCTCAATTGTCACAGCAATGGGGACCCTCTCCAAGGCCTCCCCACTGGGATTTTATTTTGGGCTGGGAGGGGAATTTAACTGATGCTTTCCTGATCCTCAGACTTGCCTCACCCACGTGGCTCACACGTGAATTTCCAATTCAATTTCACCCTCAAATGGGAACAGCCACAAATCCAAATGCCTTGCTGAAGCTGCACAAAATGAATTATGTGGATAACAATATTTCATCAGGCTTGGAAAGTGGCTGTGTTTTGTCCAAAGCAGTAAAACTGTGTAAATGAATCTCTAAGTCACTGTAATATTCATGACTTGGATCTCATCCTTTAAAAGCAGGGGGACAGAGGAGGGAATTGCCTCTTACCTTGGTGGAATTATTTTATTTAAGCCTGCAAATAATGTTTAAGAAAAAAATAAAATCCTTCACAGGTTTAAGTAATTTCAAATATTTTATGTCAAATCTGGTGAGGGCCAGCTCTCTCTGGCATTCTGCTCCTCAGACTTTCTATTCTTCATGGGTTTCATTCAAACCTTGGCTTTATCTTGGCCTCAGTGGGCTTTGGGTCATCCTTTGGGGTCTCTTGCAACCTTTGGTCAGCTGTGCCACAGTTGGCTGTCCTGGCCATGGCTGCCAACCCTTTTTTTCTGTCTTTATTGTCCTTTATTTCCTGTTGCTCCATCCATTAGTGCTCCCATTAGTGCTACAATTCCTCCCTATTTCGAGCAGCTTTGAAGGATAAGCCTAAGAAACAGGCTAAGTACAAAAATGAAAATAAAATAATAAAATAAACCCACCTCCACAATATCTTAAAGCATTTTTTCTTTAATTGCATTTTAGTTAACAAATCACTAAGCAGCTCCCTCAGTTATGTCTGTCTTGCTCCATGAGTAACATCGTGGAATAAATAAGACTGAGGTTTCCTTTAAATGTTTCAAAGCCTTGTATCATCAATAATAATTTTCTCCTGCTTTTCCTCAGCAGCCCTAAATTCAATAAGGCTTTAGTGGGAGCCAGTCTGACCAGCACGTGATGCTTTATCAGAGACATCTCAGCTCTCTGTGCATCCCTTTTCCAAAGGACTTCCTGAAGTAGTTTTGGGTTGAGGTTTACAGAATGCAGTTTCTTATCTTTTCTAGGAATTCCTACCAATGTTTTTGTGATACTTGATGGGAATATTTCACCTCTAAATTCCCAGATTTCTCAGGTCCATGTACACTGAGTGCTGTGATGTAACAGCAACAGAGACTTTTGAATGTTTGATGCAAATTCTGGGCTTCTAATGGGCAAAAAGTGACGTTGTTAATAATTGTTAAACACCAAATACTTTCAGCTCCTGCATTGTGAACTTCCACTGGCAGCTAAGTGGATTGCACTGTGGAAATGCAGATGTGCTCAGCCCAGGTTCATTTCTGTCAGCTCACTCACCAAACAACCTTAGGGCATAGATGAATGTTCAAATACGATCTAGGGGATGTCATTCCAAATCTGGAATTCGCGGTGGGAATCCTGCTGCCACCTGCTGTCAGACAAGAAATTGGGTGTTTCCCTGCAGAATCCTGTGATTCTGATCAATTTTTTTAAAGTTACAACTTTTAATTTCCACATTTTTTACTTATTGAATTTCAAGCTCTTTGCATTTCCTTCCTTAAGAAGACATTAGTTTCATAACTTCTAATTTGCTTTCTTATCATAGCAGGTCTGTTGAACATCTGTTTGGCATTTCATTTTTAATATTTCCATAAACTGCAAGTGTGGGTAAATTGCAGGGTGTGATGTTGATGGCTTGCATTTATTGCAGGTGGGATGTGGGGAAATGGAGGGCTCATCAGCAAGGGATTTTGTGCCTATGATTTTGTATCCCAAAGCATTAAAACACAAACTTTAAGACTGCCAGATGTTGGTTTAGATGGAGCATTTCCTACGTGACTCAGGAATGTTTCTGGCTGCTGTTTGTGTTCTGGGCTGGAGCATTGGCAGAGAGGGAGGGAAAAGGAAGGGGAGAAGGAAGAACTGCTGTTGTGGCAAGGGGTGGATAATGGCATGTTTTCAGGAGCTTGGAGCTGATATCTGAGCCAAAGAATAACTGTGATACCTCTGATTTCAGGCCTTGAGCCAGTGTGGGTGGGTGCAGAGAGCACCTGAGTTCCCAGCACAGAGGGTGTTATTTACCCTTCAAGTTCCACTTTCAGACCCAATCCCAATGGTTTTACCTTGGCTTACTTTTGTGTCTTAGCACTAATACCCACTATCAAAGAGTGCTTACTCTGCCTTTTAAACAGAGAAGTGGGACATAAATTCAGGAGATGAAAAGGGCATGTGATAACAAGGTAGAGTCAGCACTGGCTTTGTCCATGAGGTGGGTGGGTGAGTGGATGGATGGATGGATGGATGTCCCATTCTCCTCATGGCATCAGTCACTGTTGTAGCGGGACATCAGCATATTCTTGCACTGAGGGGTTTAAGCTAAAATGAACTGCAAAGTGCTGCAAATCTGTACTGAATTAGTCTTTGAGGCAATACAGGCACGATCTAGGGCTCCTTGAAGCCATTGAAAATGCTGCCTTTGGCTTCAGCAGATTTGGATGAGACCCTGAAAGCTGGAGGAGCTCAGCTCTTTTGTGTGGTTATCTTAACAAGTAAAGCTGAAACGAGAGAATCTGCCGGTGTTAGAGATGGAAGGTGCTATTTAAACAGAGAAAGAATCTCCTTTCTCTTTGCCTTTTAGGCTCTGATTTCTGATGGTCACTATAGCAACAGGAACCAAAGAGATGAAGAACTGGAAAACATGCACTCACTATGACAAGTTCAATTTACAGCCAGCTCAGCAACGTAACAAATCTGTGTCATATTTAATGAGAAGCTGTGCACAGGTAACAGAGCAGCGAAGGTTGGGATGTGCTCCGAGGTGGGGAAACCTGAGTTTGACTACATGCTAATGAGTCTTTCTCATTAAAGACCTCAGGATGAATGAAATGTTGTGATGGAGCCTGGACTTCTGTCAAAACAGCTCGAATCAGGCAGGGAGAACATAAATTTTACATTTTGGGTTTTTAACTCAGCGTTTTTGATGCTCTGGGTGTGGCAGCAGCGGGGCTGGGGGCTCTGGGCTGCAGCAGTGCCTTGGCACAGAGCTGGGCTCACACTCCGTGTCAGGGGATCCCAGAGGCATCAGGGCATTTCAAAAAGCAATTCACTTGTACAAACGACTAATCTGTGAAAACGTGGCCCAAAGGCAGCTCTTGCTTTGGAGACAAAGGCACTTAAATCTTCCACCCCGGAGTGCTGGGGCAGCCGTGAGCTCCCAGTGCCAGGAACAGGACCGGACTTCCCAAGCTGCGGGATAAAGAGCTTGGAAAATCTGCCTTAAATATGTTTTGTATCTGTCACACCTGGATTTTTTGGGCTGTCTTATACCATGAGCTCTCATGGGCTTCGTTGGAGAATGGTTCTGCTCACAGAAAATCAGATGTGTGGGTTGTAAGGGGGGGACACAGTATCCGTGTCCATGACTGTGGGGTTCTGGTTATTGTGTCTCACCCAACCAAATGTTCTTCTTTTGTTTTTTTGCTTCATTTTTCTTTCTCCCTCCTGCCAACAGCCTGATTTTCTCTTTGCTGATTAGGCCATTCTGTGCATTTTTGACTGCTCTCTCCAGCACATCTCTCCTGCCTGTCCAACCCCCTTTTCCGTATGCTCCCTGCTGTGATATGAGCACTACAGATCAAGAGGACAATCAACTGGAGAACAATATGACAGCAGGTGGGGATTATTCTCTCCCTTTTGATGTGACTCAAATATGTGTCAGTCACCAAACAAAACCCTCTTTCAGCTTAGAGGCAAAAATAGATTGGTACATGGGTAAATCAGCAACAATACTTTTTTTTTTTCTCTCCACAAATCTGCATTTTTTTTCCCCTAATGCTGCTTTTGTGCATCTGACTTTTAGCAGCTGTGATTTCTGTTCCTGGTGAATGTACATGGACTTTATTCAGCTAGATCAAGCACTTTTGTATCAGTAATTACTGTGATGGAGCAGTTCAGTACTGGGCAAGGTTGTGCATGCTGTTAATATTATGCCTTACTAGTAGGACTGTACTTGTGCGGAGTCTTTATAGGCGAAGGACTATAATCAGAAGATAAAGTGGATTCTGTGTGAACAAGATTAGACAAAAAAGAGGTTTAAAAGGTTTGCAGGAAAGCAAGCTTGCCTTCAAACCATCAGTCCAGCAGATGTGAGAACCTGGGTGAACTGGATCAGCTTGAGCTCGTGTATAATCTCTCTCCTGGTGCTTTAGCACTGCCAGAACTTAGCAGCACTGAGCTCTCTCTGGAGCTGAGGGAACTCTCTCTGTGGGTCAGAAGATGCACAGTGTGCATTTGGGCTTGGCTGTTGGAGGAGGGAGGGGGCAGCAGCATCCCACCATCCCATACATCCCATCATCCCATCATCCCATCCATCCCATCCATCCCATCCATCCCATCCATCCCATACATCCCATCATCCCATCCATCCCACCATCCCATCCATCCCATCATCCCATCCATCCCATCATCCCATCCATCCCATCCATCCCACCATCCCGTACATCCCATACATCCCAGCACAGTGTCTGCTGCTGCTGGGTCCATGAATATTGCCCTCCTTTATCTGCCCTTTGTAACTTGGCTTCTTTCCACATCCATGCCTTGTTTGTCCATGGAAATGCTGTTTCACCCAAATTCTGCTCTCCTCTTTCTGCCCATGTCTCTGCAGCCTGCTCTCCCCTGAGTTTGGGTGAGTGGCCCTTTCTCAGGAGCACTCCTGCTGTCACCTCCCTGTCCCACTCACCAGAGCTGCCAAGGTGCTTCTGACTCTACCTGACTTTGCCACCTCGACTCTGTTTACTCACATTTTCCACTCCATCACACTCAGATTCCTCATTTTCCTTTTTATTTCTTTCCAAAAGTCTTCTCCTTCCTATTTTAGTCATAGAAATTTTGATGTCTCCTGCTTCCTTTTTGTTCCTCTTCATCAGTGCTGCTGCCTTTCTCTCACAGAAGCTTTAGACCTTGCTCAGAAATCCTCCCCTTGCCCTTTGAATTAATAGTTTGATTTCCTTCCTCCTTTCTAAATATTTGTTAAATATTTGTTGATTTTACCTTACCTAATGAGCATTTGATATACTTAAATAATCACTGAAGCACTGGTTGGGACCCCATATGTCCCCCTTCCTGGATGAATGCTCTGAAGAGGGACCAGATGACAATGATTAAAAAAATAAGTAAAAAAAAAATTCACTCTAGGCAGCACAACAAATCTTTAGTTGTCCTCCCCAAAGTGGAACAGCTTCAGCACAGCCTGCCAGCCCAGGCTGGCAGCCAGGGCTGTCTTTTGGGAAAGAGGAGATATTTTGAGCCCAGCAGCAGAGAGAACAGAACCCAAATTGCTGAGCTATTAGCTGAAGGCAGCTCTGCTGTAACACACCACTGATGTCCCTCCCTCTTTTCGTCTCTCAAGAAAAGGTCTTGGCTCCGTGATGTGAGGAGCTGGCTCAGTCCTGCATGCCCTGAGTGAGCTCCCTGCACTCTGCAGCCACCCTTGCATCCCTTTCCCTGCTCAGGGCTGGCTGCTGGCCCAGCAGCAGCTCCTCAGGTCACACTTCGGGTCCCAGCTGGCCCAACCCAGCCCTGGTGTCCCTGGGGACCATCAGGGGGGCAGGGTCCATCCTGGATCCAGCCCGGGGAGGATGCTGAGCTCAGGTTTGGTTTCAGGGCAGGCTTAGTGCTGTCTGGACCTCATGGGTTTGGGTTTGGATGTTTCTGGCATGGCAGGGATGTTCCTTGGGTTAACTGGCTGGTGGCTCCCAGCTCCTGGAGCACCAGGCTTGTCCATGTTCCAGCCCCATCAGTGCTCAGGAATGGCAGTGCTGCCTCTCCCTGCCCCCCCCAGCCTCAGGACAGCTCCGTGCTCTTTGCCACTGTCCCTTCCCCCTGTCAGGACCAAACCCGTGACTCCTTTACATCTGCCAGGGACTGGGGCAGATCCCAGCAGGTTGGGTGTTAAGGCAGCAGCTCCTGGAGGGGGAAATCCACGTTCCTCTATCATGTCTGCTCTGCTTTTATCTCTGCTTGACATTTTCTCTTTCCCACATTGTGATCCTCGGCCTGAAATAATTGAAAAGCAATATAAAGTGTCTTATTTATCTTTGTTCAAGATAGCAGCTTGTTCTACCCTTAAATTCTCCAAGGGCTCAGGGGCAGATTTTTTCCAAGCACTACTTTATTTTTGGGTGAGCAGTACAAAGTTTTCTAATGTCTATAAAACTTGGGATTGCTTTCTGCCCACTCCAAACAGGTGATCGTGCAGCCCTCCAATCTTTCACTTCTTTATGGGGTTATCATCTTATGGCTCTCCAATTTTAAGGATTTTTAAAGTGCTGCTTCTCTGCTGTACTTTCATTTCACCAAGATCTCACATCTTGTTTGCTGCAGGTTCAGGACTTGGCAGACCTTGTCTTCCTGCCATCACTTTTTGGGATCAAAGCAGCTTTGTCTTTAAAAATGCACATTGGTATTGAATTATTTTATTTTTATTAAGAGTGTTGAACAAATAATCATCCCAGCAATAATCTAAATGGAACATTGCAGCTCAGTTATATAAATACTTTAATTTTTTGTCTCATTTTAGATAGAGGGAATCCAAAATGTCAAATTCTTTTGGAATGAGGACAGCTTTTAGGTATTTGTTCCTGAAAAACCACATTACTAATTAGTTGTGTGCTTTACTTCCCTTGATTTTTTTTTATATCAGCAATAGGTTAACAAAAAACCATGACTTTTTTTGGTTGCTCTTGAACCTTGACTTCTACTTTTAGCAAGCTACTTTACATCATGTATATACACACAATATATAACAATATCTTCAGATCTGGTGTCTGTAATTTTATAATATTTACCAAAGTAAATTGCCTTCTTACTAAAAATGAGACTAAGAATTTGGGGTGTCATGCCTCAAGGTTTGTGTGGTTTGTGGGGTTTATTTTTGTTAGGCCCTAAAAATGTGTGTAGGCCTCTGATCTCTTATAGACTGCTGCTTTTTCCTGTTTTTCTTTAGAATTTTTATCTGGAGATGGCTAAACAGGATCCTTGCCCCATAAAGTGCATGTGAGGTAGAGAAGTTGAAAAGGAGCCGAGGAGCTGTGAAGTGGAATAGCGAAATGGTGAGGTTTGTTAATCCCAAATAAAAGCCCTTAGCAGTGCAGGGAGAAGACAACTGTGTAAAATCAATCATTCAATCAACCACAGCCCCACGTGCTTTGATGGCACCACTTAATGCAACCATAAAATTAACAGCTCAAATAATGAGCACGTCAGCTCCAGCGGGGGAGGCAGAGCAGGAACGGGGCTGGTGGAGGAAGCTCAGCACAGTGTGAACATCCAGCCCTGAGCTGCTGGGAATTGGGTGTTGGAATGGTCTGCACAGAGCCTTGCAGCCCTGGGATGGGAATTTTGTGACTTGTGAAACTCTAAAGAAATGTCCAAAGAAAGGGCTGGAGGGCCCTGAGCAAACCAGGAGGTGCAGAGCCAAGTCCTTGCAGGTGTTCCATGGTGCAGGTGTGGTCCCAGTCCTGTGTGGGAGTGGGATGTGGAGCAAGGATGGGTTTGGTGAGGGAAAAGCAATGGGCACGTAGGATCTGCCCCTTCATCTGGCTGCTACATGCTGTGTGTCATGAAAACAGTTTAAAACCAGCTCAAAAAGGTCTCAGATTCGAGAAGAGAACAAAAAGTACTTTGGCTACTCTTGTTGGCATGAGTTTCTGCAAGGGGAGATGAAAAGCCACGAGGTTTGGCAGAAAGAGGATGCAGTGATTTAAAGCAAGGGCTTAAAAAAGAGGAGAGGGAAGAAGGGAGAGCTTTTGGCAGAAAATCAGTGGATTTGGTCAAAGTGTAGATAGCAGTGGACATGAACAAGGAGAGGTGGGGATCACCCTTGGTGGCACCTCTTTGGAGCAGGGAAGCCTGTCAAAATGTCCATGGGGTTGTGCTGCCAATTTCCATAATACAAATCTGAGCCATGTGATACCTTGCACATTCTCACTGCCTGTGTTCTCGGTCTCCTGTGATCTGGTGAGGAGCTCAGGATCATTTTAAAGCACATTTCTAAGTCCCCTAATAAGCAAAAACCTGAATGAGGCAGTCTAAAGCCAGGAGGCAAAGACATTGAAAAGCTTTTAGCTAAAATCCTCATAATTTGGGGGTTTCATAAATGTTTTTTTTTTAATTCTTCTCTCAAGTATTTAATTTCACCCTTCGGTCTTGCTGCAGCCATCATGTTTTAGCCATGCAGCATCCATTTGCCTGTAATTACAGTCGTGTCATTCAGCTTTCAAACACCCCCTCAGACACTCTTATGGCAAGTGGAATTTTAAATATAAAGCGAGAGTTAATCAGCAGCCAGACTGAAGCATTGCAGAAAGATAGCGAAGCTGCTTGATATTCCTAAGAACTCTGGTGGCTGTTTTATGTGTGTTTTAAACCACGCTGTGCTTGATGACCTTGTAATGATGAAGTCTGAAGGGAAACAGAGACTGAATGATCACTTCTGAGACGGATGGTTTCGGCAGAGGCTGATGCTCTGCGCACGGTCACGGAAAAGAAAAGCTGTTTTCAAAGGTCAGGACGTGGGTTTGGCACCAGGCCCAGCTACCTAAAAACATCTGCAGAGCTGCTGTGGTGGCTGCTGATGAGCAGGGCGCAGCAGGAGGTGCAGATCCAGAGCCAGATGTGCTCATTAGCAGCTGCTTTGCCCCAGTGCCTGCATTTCCCAGAGCTTTGCCATTCCCCCAGCACTCCGGGGTGTCCCGGGAATGACATCAGCACAAATCCAGTGTCACTGATCAGAGCTGAGATTGCTGCAGAAATGGAGGTTGGTGGTGGGGGCGTTGTGTTAGTTGGGGAACAGAGCCCCACATCTTCAGGGACTCAGACCCCAGCTGATTCAGAACAGGCAGGTCCCAGCTCCTGAGTGTTTCACCTGCCCTTGCTCAAGAGCACACAACATCCAGCACTGCTCAAGTGGCAGAGCAACGAGGCACTGGGGGAGCTCAATCCCAAAATCCAGCCCTTGGCTCTGGCACCTTTGGTTGCCCTGCACCAGGAGAAAGGGCTTCTTTATCCCGGGCTGCAGGTGCCAGCTTTGACCTTTCCTGGCATCTCCCGTGTTCCGGCAGTGTCCAGCTCTTCCCCTGGAGCTGCCAGACTTGCCTGATGGCACCAGGCTGGCTCCAGGCTCTGTGCCATGCAGAGGGGTTGCCAGCTCCCAGGTGTCTGCCTCAAGGCTGCTGATGCCTTAGGATTTTAGCTTTTATATTTTTCATGTATTTGTAACCCTGCAGTTCTTTAGTGTATAACTCCAAACTCCACACACAGTGTGAGCTGCTGCTCTCCCATTTGGGGCAGACACAACAATTCCTCTCCAGGCCTGGCAATCAAGGACACCTCACTGCCTCAGGCCCCAGAGATGGGAACAAAAGTGAGTTGGGGGAGCAAACTTGGGGTCAATGACTTCGTTACCTGCAGCTGGAATTGGCAGATTAACCCCCAATATGCAAATAGACCAAACTTATCAAAGTGTGCAAACCTGTGACCCATCATCCATTTTTGGGTGTAGCCCCTGGGGGGCTTTGTCTGCCCAAAATGTACCTGAAGGCCCTTCAATAAATAGAACAGCTTTTTATTCCCTTAATTCTGTCTGGCCTCTGTTTTTAGGTAGCCCCAAAAAGCATCACTGCCAACTCCTCCATCCCAGCCCCTCCACTCCAAACAGCTGTAGGTTCCTAAAACCAGTGCAGGGAAAGCTCTGACCCCTCTGTGTCTGCACCTGGACCCCACACAAACAGGTATTTGGGCAGGGGGATGATTGCTGCCGTGGTGAGGCAGAGCTGGCAGCATCCCAGGGAAAAAGTGAGGGCAGGGAATTGGGAGCAGAGTCCCCCCAGCTGCCAGCAACGTGCCTGGAGGGAGAGCAGCTGCTCCAATGGGCAGCCAGTGCCTCCAGGGAAGGAGTCCAAGTCCCAGACAGCCACTGGGAAAGGCAAAGATGCATCACCTTGAAGGCTTGTCCTTGGAGATGCTGGCTGCTCTCTGGTCTTGAAATGAAGCAACCTGGTTTTTCTGCTTTTCAAAAGAGAGCTGAAATATTTTGGATACTTGATTATATAATTAGCTTTTAGCTGCTCTGAATACCATGGCTTAATTATTCTGGGTTCCACTGTTAAATAATTAGAGCTGTCTTGTTTACTAGGAAATGTTCTGTTTGTTGCTCCAGGGTGATTTGTTTTATATTAATTTAAGTACCCAGGGCAAGTAGCATTTAAGTGTCCCAAATGCCAGCAAAGAACTAGGTTGGTTTCTTTTGCCTCTGGGCAGGTTTGAGATGTTCCCAGAATGGACATAACTAACAAACTGTCTCTTGGTTTAAGATCCCTCTCTTTCCCAAAACCAGATCTTTCTTCTGTTTTTTATTTTTATTCTTTAAGTGTTTTCTCTTGAATTCTGTGTTGCCTGAATTGTACTTGGAGTTACTTCCAAGCTGAGGATTGACATAAAAACTTTGGCTTTGCCCCTGCACCACTGGGATAACTTGGGATGAGACTTTCTTCCCCCTTGGGACATGTGCTGTCAGCTCTTCCAGCAGTTCATTGAGCTGACAATTTCTTTGTGTTTTGGGATCACCATTGCAGCCCCAGCTGTTCTGAAACACTCCGAGAAAACTTGTAGGGAAAAGAGGAGGATAAAGGGAGGGTCAGGATTCAAACTGTAAGGAATACAGTAATTTTTTATGAAGGTTGTGGGTGAGAGGAAAGTCTGTTGAGCTGATTGTTGACCAGCACCCCCAGGTCCTTTCCCAGAGGAGAATCACAGTCATTAAAAGATGAGTGTGTTTTGGAGAGCCCAGGTTTTGTCACCCAGCCAGCTCTAACTGTGGCTCTCTGTTTACAAAACCTGTACAAATACACTTCATCAAGAACATCTTTTATCTTAGGTGAGGAGGAAAACAAAGCAAGAGAAGGAATTGTCTGAAGAAAAACCTCTGTCCCTCATTTATAAATGTCTGTGCAGAAAACAGGGTGAGAATAAAGCAGCCACCCTGCTCAGGTCAGGGGCTAGGTTTTATACCAGGTGCAATAAATGAATCAAAGGCAGAATATTGACATATTTTCAGGAACAAACCCATTGCAATGCCAGGTAAGACCTCCCTTCCCTCACAGTGGTCAGCAGCAGTGACTTCTGAGAAAAGCAGGAAAATCTATAGGGGATTTATATTTTTCTCCTCCTACATGGAAATTTATGTATCACCTATTCATTTGGGTTTTTTTCAAGCCTCTGCACGATCTATTTAGATGCCTGGGAAGGGGGAGGAGTGCGTGTCCTGTGAGGCTTGGCAGGCAGTTTGGAGTTGTATAGGCAGTGTGCTCGCTCAGTTATTTTTAGCCTGTTATTACTGGGCTGCTTTGGATTATTTAATGTGTGATATCGACTCCCTCCTCCCCCCTGCAGGCTGGGCTTGCTGGGAGGAGCTGCCAGATGGGAAGAGCATCACCCATCTCTCTGCCTTTTGCAGAGCCTGATATCACAGAATTCACAGAATCACTGGAAGAAACTTTCAAGATCATCGAGTCCAACCCAGCCCCAACACCTCANCCTGACCCAGGCCAGGGGCCATTGGCCTTCTTGGCCACCTGGGCACACTGGTGACTCTTCTGTGCTCACTTGAAAGAATTTTGCCACTCTGTGGTTTCTGGATCCCACTGATGAGGTTGTTGGAGCTCCCAAGCCAAATCAGGGAGGGCTGTGGCTCTGCTGAGCTGCAGTGAGTGATGGCCTGTGTCCCCTGCCTGTGACAAATACAGGCTCACACCCTGCTGAAATACACTTATGGGAGCACATTTTTCTTCATTTGCATGGGGATAAGGGTTAGTACAGCCAGCTTAGTGAAATGGAGCTGGTTGTTGATCCCTGGAACTCAATCACAGGGCTGGGCACTGGCTGGGCTGGGGGGTAATTTGCCATGGCAGGTTGTTGTTGCATTGATGGTTTTCAGACAACTGATACTGCTTAGCTGGGAGATAAACTTCCCACAGCCACACAATGATTTAGGAGCTGTGGGCAAAATGTATGGGAGTTGGGTATCTGAGCTCATTTAAAGACCTTGCTGCATATTCTTATTCCTAAAATGTGGCAGTGAGACAGTTTTCATAGATATTTAAATACTGACAGAAGCACCCAGAATGAAAACCCTACTAGGTGACTATCTGCATCCTTAAACTTTTAAATTCTTCTATATATATCTAGCATTTAAAGGCTTAATTTTCAAGTCCCATTTGTTTGAAATTATTTCAGCAGTCCACATTGCTTTCAACACGTGAAGATCTTATTTCAGACAGGTATTTTTGCAAAAAGGTTAAGTAATCTTATCCTCTATGACTCCCTGAAAGGTGGCTGTGCTCAGCTGGGGCTGGGCTCTTTCTCCAGGCAGCACTGACAGACCCAGAGGACACAGCCTTAAGCTGCACCAAGGGAAATGTAGGTTGGATATCAGGAAAAAGTTTTTTACAGAAAGGTGACAAAGTTCTGGAATGGCTGCCCAGGGAGGTGGTGGAGTCACCATCCCTGGGTGTGTTTAACAAAGCCTGGATGTGGCACTGGGTGCCAGGGGTCAGTTGAGGTGTTGGGGCTGGGTTGGACTCGGTGATCCTGAAGGTTTCTTCCAACCCGGTGATTCTGTGATTTTTCTGGTTCTTATCACTGTGAAAAGACCCTAAATTTGAATTTATTTGAATGAAATTAGTTTGAATTCTCTTAGGACTCTCCAGTGCCAATGGACCCATCCCTGGAGGGCTGCCATGGGAAGAGGGGCATGCACCTGTGGGATGCTCGTGGTGGAGGAGCACCACAGGGCCCTGACCCTGCCAAGGTGGGACCTGCTCCTGCAAAAAGGTGTCTTTGAGTTTGGTGCCAGGAGAAGGATTCTCTCCAGAGAGGGGAAAAAGCTCAGGTAGAAAAAGCCCAGGTGTTTGGGTGGTTTTCCATCTTTTCTGACCTGTAGGGTAGGTGAAGGGCTCTCTCTGACTGCAGGCTATAAACTTCTGCTCAGCTGTGCCTGTGAATTGCCATAAATTGTTACCAACACTAAGTAGAGAGAAATGTGACTTTTTTATTGTTGTTTATTTTTTAATCAACCCTGTGTCAGCCTGTGCACATATCTGTCATCAGAGACCCTCTTCCTTTTGCCCTTAGTGACATTTCTGCTGCCAGCCTGAAGACTGACTGTCCTGGGCTGGCATTTTTCCCATGTCAGTTTTTCTTCTTGTCAGCTTTTCTCTTCTTTCTTTCCTTTTTTTTTTCTTTTTCTCTCTTTGGTGACAGTATTTCTCTGTTCTGCCTCATTCTGTGCTAGATCCTTCCTCACCACAAGCCCCGTGCTGGGATTTGGCTGCACGTGCTAAGGAGAGATAGCAAAGCCTGCTTGGAAGTGGCTTTAAATGCTCAAACACATGGGAGATGTCTGCTAGCAAAGGAAATTTTAACTGCAGAGAAATCTACAGTTCAGTGGATTTATGGAAATAAATTTGACTGCTGGTCAGGCCTGGAAGGTATAAAAGTGTGCTGGAAGGAGAGATTTGTCAGAGGGGAAGTGCCTGGAATGGCTGTGCAGGAGAAGGAAGAGCAGGGCACAAGGATGTGGATTTGGGGCTTTGTTTTGTTGTGCATTCATCCATCAGGGTCTGGACTCATTATTTTTCCCTGTCTTACATGAATAGCAGTGTTTGCTCCTGGCCTGGCAGCCCCAGTCCCCAGCTCTGGGCCACTCCTGCCTGGACCAGGAGCTTGACTCGTGTTTGCACATCCTGCAGCTCTTCCTCCTGGCTGCTGTGCTGTTTACAGGGCAGGCCTGGGACATGGAACAGATCCACACAGAGGATCTGTTGCCTGTGTAAGTGCTGGATGTGGGAAGTTTTTAGGGGCTTTTCAGTGCACAGGGCTGGAGTGTGTCTGGCTTTCCTGCAGCCCCAATCTGCCATGTCCTGGCACAGGGCACAGGCTTTGCAGCATCTGCGTGGTGGAGGAGGAGAAACCTGCTGTGCTCCCCCTGCAGAGCCCACTGATGGTCGGGACAGCAGCTAGAAACGATCACAAGGCATCCAGGGAAATGGAGAGGGGGAGCACCTTTGAAGTGTGAGGATGAAAGCTCTGAACATCTCTGGTAGCCAAGACTTTTACCCGCACCAGGCACGGCGGCGAGCGGGCTGGCAGCCGGAGCTCGGGCTGCCCCGTGAGCTGTCAGTTCACTCACTCAGACCAAAGAAAATCTGGCTTGGACATTTGCTTCAGACCTTCCTGACTTTGCTTTACTCCACAGGGCAGCCTGCAGGGATCCAGCCCTGCCTGTGCTGGCCCTGCTCAGCGTGAGCAGCTGCGGCTCCGCTGCCTTGGCAGAGTTTGTGTTTTCCTGTGCTCACATTTCAGCCCAGCTCCAGCCCCGTGCTGGGTGGAAGCTGCAGGCAGGAGCCACACTGCCCCAATGACACTGAGATGTTTTCTAGAAAAAGCACTGTAAAAAGTGCTAGCAGCTTAAGTGCATGAAATTCAATGTATATTGTCCTAAATAACGAGGGTTTGTAGATCTTTGCTTGGGCACATCATGGAATTCATGGGGTGTAAAACAGTCTCAGAACTGGTGGTGCAGAGATCAGAAAACGTTTTGCATCTGGAAATGCAAAGCAGTGGGTGAGTTTTGTGCTGGGAGAGGTGTTGTGCTCTCAATCCCTTCCCCAGCTGAAAGCAGAATTGTTGTGGCAAAGAGTGACAGTCATGAAATCATCATAGAATGGGTTGGGTTGGAAGGACCTTAAAGTTCATCCCATTTCCATGGGCAGGGACACCTCCCACTGTCCCAGGCTGCTCCAAGCCCCATGTCCAACCTGGCCTTGGACAATCCAGGGATCCACAGCTGTGCCAGGGCCTGCCTACCTTCATGGTAAAGAATTTCTTCCTAAAATCTGATCTAAATCTCTTTCCCAGTGCTCCAAGTGGAGCAGCCTGGTCAGTGGCTGTGAATTTTGCAGTGGATGATGCCCTTTAATTGAGTTCAAATGCTTAATCACATCTATGGAAATACCAGGTAAACAAAACAGAACTGCAGTAATCAGAGGTGGCAGCAGCAGCTCTTCCCTTTTCAGATTCTTCCCTGGCTTGGTAATTTAGGGGAGAAAATCAATTACAAGCTGATGGAGATGATTTGAGCTTGGCCTTTGGGGGATGAGGTCTCTGCTGCAGGTGTTCTGGACAGTGGGAATTTCTCTGTCTTGTCTTGGTTCAGTTGATAAAGCAATGATTCCTCCTTGTAGTAACCTTTTTTTAAACAATGTGAGCAATAAAATATTTGAAGTCTGGCAATTTAGGGAAAAATGGGACTGTTTAATCCAGGCAATGAGAACTGGCAGCAGTATACTGAAATATTGGACTGGTATTTTCTTGCAGGTAAGGCTGTAGATAAGAACAAAGATAAATTTGTGACTGTTGCAGTGAAATCTCTTTTTTCTGGGAGACTTTCTTACACTCTCAGAGCAATAGCTCAGCAGAGATTCAGAGCTGCACCCCCAGCCCCAGCAGATGGGAATGGGTGCTGGTAGGGCCAGGAAGAAGGGTGGATGTGGCAGAATGGGAATGCCTGATTTGGGAATGCCTGCGGGGTAATGATGTGCACATTTTGCCGTTAATAGGGAATTCAAAGGCTGTTGCTGGCAGAAAGAAACTTAAAGTAGCCCAAACAGGTGAAATTAGCAACAGCAGGGGAAGCAGCAGAGATTTCCAAAGCAGGCACTTGGGAAGCAGGGACAATAAAACTCAGTAAACAAAATGCAAAGCCGTTTGGAAGGTGGATATGCTCCTGAGAGGTGTTTCCACGGTGGAAAGGCTCATTCTGCATCTGTTTGTGCATTTAGGATGGCCCAGGGCAAGATTCAGAGGAGGATTTAAGTGTTGCAGCTTTGTTGAGTGCAGCAGAATTTAGGAAGCTCATCCTCACCTTGAGCCTGTAGCTGCCTGCTGGGTACAGGTAAGAGTTCTCTTCGATTAATTACCTGTAATTGTCATTAAATGAATGAGCAGCTCTCATGTTTTCCTTGGCTGTGTAGCAGAACACCTCCAGTCTTCCACTCTCAGTGGCAGAGAGTCTGGAATATGGAAATATCCCATTTATTGTTCAGTGTTACCTCTCCTTTAACACAGCCCCTGTTGGTGAGAGCAGCCCTGCAGGAGCTTTTCCTGAGGGAAATTTCAGCTCAGAGTTTTATTTTCTCAGAATGCTCCATTACTGCAAGGATTTACCTTGCAGAAGAAGCTGAAGAACAGCTTTTTTCAGCTTTTGGTAGTCAATAGATTCCCACATGCAGATCTTAAATGAAAATAAATTATTCTAGTAAAAGATCCTGTCAGAAATTAAGTTGGTGTTAAATGTGGATGAATTATTATCTTTTTTAGTGCTTGTTTAGGCTATGTAGGGAGGAGACTACCAACCAAATGTGCAAAATCCCATGTTTTTCATGCATATATTTTTCATGATGGTCTTTAGCTGCTGTTCCCTTTTATAGGATGAAAGCTTTCACCTCTTCTCCACCCAATATCTGCAGTTGTGTTTGGTTTCCCAAGGCCAGCTGCCCAAGCATATCCCAGACCTTGCAACCCTCAGTCATGCAGAATAGAGTCTGAATTCCTGAACCATCCCACCCATTCCACTGGGGCAGTTTACAGAGGCATTGCTGTAAGAAAAGTTGGTATTTTCCCTGTTCATCTAATTACTTTGTGGAAAAAATACCCTTTATTTTTTTTATTAATCCACTGAATCCAGGTTATGGATGGGTCCTGTGAAGTTCCCAGCAAATCTGTGCTGTAAATCTTACTTTACCTACAGCCAGAAATCCACAGTTGCTTTACAGTTTCATTACTTGCTATTATGATGTTAAGAGTTACTTAAGTTGCTTGAGAATGATGTCCTTAAATTGTGCTACAAGCGTGGTTTTGGCACTGGTGCTGAGGTCTTTATTCATGTAGCTGAGGAGTTTCCTCAGCTGTAATCAATGCTTTGCCTGAGCACAAAGCTGAGTGCTGCAGAATGCAACCCCATATTTTTGTGGCAGGCTCTGGAGTGGTGACATTGCTGTAGGAGCTGCATGGCAGCTGTCAGGCTGATATTGATGGCACAATCTATGGAGGGCTTTGCTGGAAATGCTGTAATTGATGTGTTTGTCACCAAGGATTGGAGCCCTCGCTGCCAGGGGGTTCAGCACTGCTCTGAGCAGCAATTCTCCAACATCCCCATTTATTTCTCCCACTCTCGTGTTTGCCTCCTTTACCCACAGCTGCACCCCTCAGCCTGATTTGGGTAATTGGACTAAACCCAAATTCCTGGGAGGAGGAGAGGGCTGTGCTGCTGCTGCTGGTTTCCTTCTAAATCTAAGCACCTCCAATCCTGATTTTTCTGGTGCTGTGCCAAAGGATATTTCAAAATGGCTTTAAGTAAGTGTTCTCAAGCAATTTAATTCTTCCCATTGTAGTAACAGCTGTATCTGGTGTCTTGGCATGGACTCTGGAGGGCCTTTGTGGGGCAGAGCTGAGGGGCTGCAGGGTGCCAGGGAAGTGGTGGTGTCTTGGTGGAGTGGCAGGAAGGTGAGATCTGGGTGGGACACAACACACTGATCCCATTTTAAGGGCAGTGGAGAGTGGATTGGTGGGGCTGATGCCTTTTTCTCTGGTCCTAGAAACACCAACCAGACAGAGTCGGTGTGATAAAAAGGGGTTACCTTTATATACAGATCCTTAGGTGCACAATTGGTCAGGTGGAAAACGCCAAAGAGGCACATGCTGGGTAACGTGTATAAAATTTTTATAGATTTTGCAAATTAGCATATCTGACAAGAGCCCCCAGTTAGAAGCACACCTGGTGAATTCATCCCCAGTTCCATCCAGAACCTTCTAGGTCCTCCCCCCTCAAATGAGGACTAAACTTTGTTTAGGAAAAATCAGTCTATAAGAGCTGATCTCAACCTTGGTTTCTAAGGAGAACCAAGATAACGTAGGGGTCTTGGAATGTGTTTTGTCTTTCTGCCTAGGAAAATACTGAAGTTACAATAATAGACTACAAATATATGTGTAAACAATACAGAGAATATATAATAGCAAAAAAGGCAAAAATCAACACAGCATCAGGGAAAGCAGGGTCAGGGATGAGAACACAGCTTTTGCTGTGGTTGCAGCTCATGTCTGGCCTCTGTTTTTAGGTAGCCCAAAAAGGCATCAACTGCTTTTGAAGGATTCAGAGGAGCTGAATACCACAGAATCCACCTGGGTGCAGGTTTAGGATGTGGGTTTAGGGTGCAGTTTCAGGATGTGGGTTTAGGGTGCAGTTTCAGGATGTGGGTTTAGGGTGCAGGTTCAGGATGTGGGTTTAGGCTCGTTTTCCATGCCCATTTCACACAGCTGCCTCAGTGGGGCGTCTCTCCAGTGCTGGCAGGTCCGGGGTGGGGCCAGCCTGATGGGCAGGGGGTGCAGAGTGCCAGGGAGGGGATTTAGGAAGCTGCTTCTGAGCAGCCCTTGGGACAATGCCCTGGCTCCCAGGGATGCTCCAGCCAGCAGCACCCAGTGCTGAGCCAGGGATGGGCACCCAGGTGGATTCTGTGGTGTTCAGCTCATCTGAATCCTTCAAAAGCAATTGATGCCTTTTTGGGGCTACCTAAAAACAGAGGCCAGACAGAATTAAGGGAATAAAAAGCTGTTCTATTTATTGAAGAGCTTCAGGTACACTTAGGACAGACAAACCCCCCAAGAGCTACACCCAAAAATGGATGATGGGTCACAGGTTTTCACACTTTGATAAGTTTGGTCCATTTGCATATTGGGGGTTAATCTGCCAAGTCCAGCTTCAGGTAATGAAGTCATTGACCCCGAGTTTGCTCCCCCCAACTCACTTTTGTTCCCATCTCTGGGGCCTGAGGCAGTGAGGTGTCCTTGATTGCCAGGCCTGGAGAGGAATTGTTGTGTCTGCCCCAAATGGGAGAGCAGCAGCTCACACTGTGTGTGGAGTTTGGAGTTACACACTAAAGAACTGCAGGGTTACAAATATATGGAAAATATCAAAGCTGAAATCCTAAGGCATCACAATTAGCACCCCAGCCAGCCTTGGCCACAGCCGAGCAGGGGAGGTGACAGCTCTGCTGGCTGTCCCTGCCCCTCAGGCTGGCACCAGGCTGGCCAGGAGGAGCTGTGGCATGCTGCCACCATGCCCTGCTCCTGCAGTGCTCCATGCCAGCATCACTCCTCACCAGAGTGGGACTGTGGCCAAGAGGAGCAGGAATGTGTGCAGATTGAGCAGGACATGACTTCCCAAACCCAGCAGTGCTGTGGCTGAGCTCAGCTCTCCCGGGTGTGTGTGCAGCCTCTGGCACTGCCCCAAAGCTGCATTTCCACACAGGCTCTCGCTCCATGCCACCATCTGTTGGGAAGGGCACTGGCTCCTTTTGCATGCCCTCAAGCCTAATTTGCACATGAAAAATAGTGACCCAGCTTCCCATATGCTCCTGCAGGTGAGACTCTGCCTTGAAGTTTCTGATAACAAAGCCACAAATTCTGGTGGCTCTCCAAAAGCTGTGCACTGATTGTGCCACCTCTGTGTTGGGACTGTGGAGCACTCCTGGTTCTGGGAATGCTGCTGCAGCCAGCCTGGCCTCACACAGCATCACCCTGATCCCAAATGTTCTGGGAATGCTGCTGCAGCCAGCCCAGCCTTACACAGCATCCCCCCAGCCCCAAAAGTGTGATTGGTGTTGAAAGCAATGTCAATCAAAATGGGTGGTTTCTGCAATATTGTGATCTACTTGGAAATAACCTGCTCCTAACTCAGAAGGGAGCAAAAGAAGGAACAGAAAATTGCCTTTGTGCTGGATTTAATATTTACATCTCAGGCTTTACCAAATAGGTTTGTTATTTATAGCAGGAGCAGCAGGAATATTCATCAGTTGCCATGGACATATTAAGCTCACCAAGTACAAGAGTGAACCACAATCTGCACTGGAGTAATTTTAAAATGCTTTCATGCCGAGAGAAATAGTTTGTATTAAATTTAAGAGTTAAACGCTGGGTTCCTCCAGTGATGTTTCTGGGGTTTCAGATATAAAAATGGAAATGCTTTATTGGAAATTTAATGGGAAGAGCAGTGCTGTATACAAGAACCCTAAAGAACTCCCTGTCACTAGGCAGCATTCAGGATCACAATTTACAGGGCTTAAAAAGCAGAATATGCAATGAGGGTGCCTGGAATCCCATTAATAGGGATATATTTTTGACGAGTTGAAATACTAAATGTAAAATAACATTTTGTAATTTAAATGGAAGCATATTTATATATAAATATTTTATATATTTTATATATATATATATAAAAAAATGCATATTTTAGGGGCTGGGTACTGCCTTATTGCTGTTGGCATCTGTATTTGAAGTGTTGGTTGGTGTGTCTGACTTGGGGCAACAATCACACATGACCAAATCCTCCTGTTCTCCTTTTGGGCAAGCAATCCTCATTTCTGAAATGCCAGGCTTCCAAAATATTGCTGGAGATGCAGGTTTTTCTTTCCTGGGCTAATTTAAGGAAAGAAAAGACAGAGGAATTATCCAAGGCTTTGTAGTCAGAGCCTGTGCAAGGGGTTAAATCTGGGCAGGGAGATCTCAGCAGGTTTTCCATTGAACCTGCCCTTCCCCTTCCCCAGCCCAAAGAACAAATGCAGCAGTAAAAGAACAGCTGAAAGCTGTCAGGCTTTAATACCCACAGATAAGGTCATTCCTTAGGGGAGACCTGCTCAAATGCATAATAATATAACCAGGCACTGTAAAAGACACCAAGATATATTAAAAGATAAAATAAAGCAGACTGAAGTTCAAACGTAGAAAAATCTAAGCTTTATGTGGTGAAAGGTAAAATATTCTCACAGATAAGTGGAGGCTCTTGAGAGAGGAAGTGTTTGAAAGGCCTGGGAGGCTAGAGAAATCCTTGGGGATGAGAGTTTGAGGACTCACATGATCTAGATAATGCAGGAGGCGGGTTGGGAGGGGGCTGAACTCACCTGCCACAGTGGCCAGGGGGTCTGGAAGCACAGCAGGGACTGGAGCATCACTCTGGCCAACTGGGGGAGCAGCAGGTAGCTGGGGAGAACACCCAGTTACAGAATAATAACCCTAAAACCCAAGGAGTGGAGCCTCACTCGTGGTGTGGCACAAGCACTGGAGGCCAAGGCTGTCTCCAGGGCTCTGGGATTTTCTTCTCCATTGTAGTTTGCAATTTTTTGTGTTAAAACTGAGAGAGTCTGAATTGGATTGTGGGTATCTGTTCTGAAGGGATTCCTCTCCTAAGCCTTTTTGGATTAATGTTGGCACTTTTTTGTTGTTGCTTTTTGTCTTTAACTGTCAGTTTTTTAATGCAGCATCGTCCTGTAAATCCTCTCAGTGGGGCTCTGGGCTGGTCTGGAAGCTCCAGCTCAGAACACACGTTTGCTAAGGTGTCAATATTCCACCTGCCCTGGGAAAGGAGCCTGCTGCTCCCTGGTTTTAAACCCCTTCCCACCACACACCTGAGGGGCAGCCCAGGGCTGGATTCTCCTGCCTTCTGGGGGGGTTCAGTGCTCACCTGGGCTGTGCAAGGTGTGCTCCTGAACAGCATTTTCCACCTGGTATTTGTGCAGGGACCAAGAAACTGGAGGTGGGACAGGGCTGGGAGCGATGGCTTTTGGGGGATGGCACCTTGGGGGTGGTGAGGGACAGTGCCAGCAGTTTGGGGGGAATCCTCTGGATTCTGAGAGAGCTGAAGGCTGCCAGGATGCCTCAGCACCAGCACTGGAGCAGGTTATGCTTTGGGAGTGTAGCACAGGAAGGATTCAAGGATCAGTGTTGCCAATGAAATTGCCTGCACTTGGTCCAATACTGTGGAATTTTAATAGTTCTGTGGTTGAAGACACAAAAGTGATTATGAGCTGGACTTGGGGAAAACGAGCTTCTTGAAAGTGATATTGCAAGTGGAATTGCAGAGTTGGGAGAGTTACACCTTGTTGATTAAACTTTTGGTCCTTGTTAATTAAACTTTTGGTCCTGGCTAAGTGGTGCCCTGCTCCTTGCAGGCTGCAGGTTGCTCATATTCCTCTCCAAACCCTTCCCTGCTGCCAGAACAGCCTGGAACCCTCCCTATCAGGTTTCCCTTTTCTTTCTCAAGCAGACCAAGATATACTGCAGATATTTTATAGTTTTAGCATGGATTGTTGTGCTCAATGTGCAGTTGTTATTTCCTTGCCAGCAATGCATTGGAATGAGCAACCCTCCACAGCTGCTGGGCTCTCTTCCCTCCCCTACAATGTGTGTGGGAGGGATTACTTCCCTGAGATAGACATGAAATCCCACACTGAGCTCTTCAATGTGTTTTTCTTACAAAGAAAACAAATATGAAGAAGAATATGAAAAAAAAATCAATGTTTCATGGGTTCAGCTTTGTATTTTCTTAGTGAGTTTTTCATCTGCCAACTTCTACCAAGCAAAAGGGGTGTGCAAAGTGAAAGGAGAGGGAGAACTCTTTTAAAAACCTACTTACAAAACTCAGCATGTCTTGATCCTTCAAATACTATTCCTCCTCCCTGAAGTGCAGGGCAAAGGGGCTGAATTAAGTCTCCAGATTATTAGGACAAAATGATAAAACACAGTGCAAATGATCCCTCCTAGGTGTGCTCACTGCACCTCCTGAACACCTCCTGCTGCCCTTCAGGGGCTCTTTGTGCAGCAGAGAACTCCAGCAGGACCAGTTTCCCCCCCTGGATTCTGTCTTTAGCTATTCTCCCCAAATATGAGTACATTTTGTCTAGACAGCTCACTTTGGACTCTAATTTTAGAGTTCACCTGATTTCAGCTACCCTGCAATATTAAGTATGTCTTTCTGAAGGCTGGGAAATCCCAGCTGTGTGTGATTTAGTTAAAATGGCTCTTGTTTAAGCAGGAATGATCTGAATTGAAAAAAAAAAATTATAAAACCTCTCTGGAAGTAGGGAAGTCATCAATGAGGTTTGTGTGTGTTCACTGTTTCCGTTTTGTATTCAGAAGGCTTAGCCCCAGCTAATGCAGAAAAGTTGGGGAATTACCACTTGCAGATAAATCTTGTGTCTAAATTGTACTTCTTGGTTGCTAATTTTGCTAATTAAAATATCTATCACCCATGCACGGCCTCAGACGGATTTAAGATAGGAGCATCACTGTCTGTAATTTAATGAGGGGCTGTACATGATCCTCAGGTTCCTGCCTGTGCTGGATTTTATCCCTGTGTTAAGGATGTGGAATGTGTGCTGTGGGTGGATTTGGACAATAATCCACATTTTTGTGGAAGGGTTTGGTGATGCCATCCCTGAGCCACAGGGTGTTGTTCTACACTGCAGGGACAGTGACAACAGGACAAGGTTAATGGTTTTAAATGAAAAGAGGGTAGATTTAAACTGGGTTGAAGGAAGAATTGTTTTACAGTGAGGGTTGTGAGGCACTGGAACAGTTTCCCAGAATGGTGGTGAAGATGAGGTTGGACAGGACAGCCTGGTCTGGTTGAAGCTGTCCCTGCCCATGGCATGGGGGTTGGACTCAAAGGCCGTTAAAGTTCCTTCCCAACCCAAACCATTCTAAGATTCTCTGGTTCTGGCTCATGCTTTGGAACTGCCAACAAGGAGACACCAAAACGTACAACGCTCTGCTTGCCCACAGCCTGGAGTCTCAGAATAATGGTTTTTGTGGAAGTTCTCATCAGATTCCTGTTGGTTTGTCTCCTGAGGGAGGAGGGGTGGATCCTGCTCCTGTGCAGGATGCTGTTCACCCTGGGGACACCCTGAGACACCCCTTCTTCCACTGGGAATTTCCACACTGGACCCCCAGCCTCTCACCCTCACTGGCCTGAGGCACCAGGAAATGTTTTCTGCTCTGCCTCTGCCTTCAGATGGGGACCAGCATTCCCTGTGCACTAATGTGCATCATCAGTCTTTCAGAGATGCTTGATTTCTGTTTGATTCTTAATTATTATAATAGTTAAGGCACTTAACATGCTTTAGTGATTTACTTCATTTAATTGGATGTAGTGATTAGAATATCTTTTATATTGCCCTCACTGTGGTTTTAATTTAAGATTATAATCTCATGGTTCTTTTCAGTTTCTCTGGCTTTCATTTAGATACTGCTTTTCTTTTCTGATTTCATTTTGTTTATTCGTTTTTCCTGCTGATTCAGTAAACATGCTGCTAGGATGATTTCTTGGGAAACCTGAGTGTGGTTATAAATTCTTTCATTCAGCACAGACATTAATTAATTAAAAAAAAGATATGAAAATGATGCATGAGCCTGTGCTCAGCCTCTGGAGTTGTCTGTTGCTTTTTGCAGTAACGTGCTAGAATTAAAAAAAAAATAAAAGAGAAAAGAAATTATTCTCTTGATGGGGCATATGAAATAAGGAGATGGAAAGTGGCAATGTGAGACACACACTCAGTGTGTGTGTCAGTGAGGCAGGTTAGGACCCAGTGTCTGAGACTTTGGTATTGGTCCCCAGAGGAGGAACTGCTCTGGTAAATGGGAATTCAGATTTGAGGCTGTAGGTTCATCACCACTGCCCTGTGCTGAGGGCACCAGCACAGGCACTGAGGAGGAGGGAGGAGAGGAGAGGAGGGAGTGCTGAACAAGCTCATTCGGTGTGATTTGAGGAACAAACAAGCATTTCTCTGCAGGGACAGAGGCAGATTCTCCAGATTAGTCTGACATGTACAAAAGCATGTTCTTTTTTCCTCTTGGTGCTGCACAAAATCACACAGATAATCCAGCTGGTTTGTCACTGTAAAAATATACAGTATCTGTATTTTTTTTCTCTTCTCCAATGCCAAATTCCAGGAGTCCTCCATGGACTCCTTTCAGAGGGGAAGGACCAACACACGTCCAGGCACGCACAGGAACTCGGAGGACCAGCAGGAGAGGAGTGGCTGCTTTGTGAGAAATTCCCACTTGCAATTAGGCTGGGAAAGCTGAGACATCCATTTTAAGGGCTGCTCAGTGCTTGGGACTTTGTCCAGCTGAAATCCATGGAAGCAGAAAAGTGTTTTATCTGCTTTCTCTCCTGGCAGCACAGCTACTGCAGCCAGAGCAACGGGGTTTGCTTGAATCCTAAAACAGAACAAAAATTACAAAACCCCCAATCCTTATCTTTAAAACATACCAGGGATCCTGTTCAAACAGAATAAAGGATGGGCTGCCCTGTGCAGGGCTCCTGGTCCTGCCCAGCAGTGGCCACTCCAAGAAGGGAAGTTCCTCATCCCCCACGTCCCTCCGGCACCAGCGGTGCCCAGGGCTGGGGGCAGCTGGAAACACAGGGCTCCTTTTTCTGCCAGGCCACCTAATGAGGTGAGAGCCACTGATCCATGCAGGGCCTGAGAAACAGCCTTTGATGAATTAGTGATTGAGCCTGGCTCATTACACCTGTGTCCCCTCCCGGACTGTGGGACTGCACCTTCCCAGCCAGAGCCCCGTGCCTTCCATCCCTGAGAGATGAGCTTTGTTCTGGGCAGGTTTCCAGTGAAATCAGTTGGGTTTTATGCAGATCAAGGTGCACCTTAACATGATTTCAGGTACCTGAGCGTGGCCCTGGGCTACCACAGCATCTGCTCTGACCATGCTGGAGCATCCCAGGCACTGCATTGCCATGAAACATCAAAACACCTCCAGTGCTTGGAGCTGCCAGCTGTCAGGCCTATGATACACATCCTAAAGCACTTAAAGTGTTGTTATGAGTGCAAAAATATTAACAAATCGTTGGTTATTTAAAGGGAATCATTTAGGGCTCATCTGGCTAATGAGGAAGAAAACACGGAGCTGAGCACTCGCTCTGAGTTGTAGGGAGACATCTGAGATCAGCTGTGGTAGGAAACTATCAGGGAGCACACCTCGTTAGCTCCCTTGTGGAAAACTCCTTATCTGCCTCTTATTAGTCTTTCATTAATTAAAGCTCCAGAATTCAGTATTTTTTGTTAGCTGTTCTCTCAGCATGAAATTCAGCTAATTCTTCTACTATTGGAAACAAAGCTCCCAGAATGAAGTTTATTCTTACAGTGTTCTTGCAGTTATTTATTTCATAGTGCTGTCATGCATGGATGAATTTATATGATGCTCTGATGACCTTTAGAAATTCTTCTGATTAAATGCTGTTCTACTTCATTATGACATTTCTGTACTTGTAGTACCCGATTTGATGTGTACAGCTTAATAACACAACTAGACATGAATGCTAATAACTTTACAATTCATTGCATTGCTATTTTTTAATGTAGATGAATTTTAAAACAAGTTTCTCTTGCTGCGGGCTTACATGAATCATATAAATTAGAAGGTAACAAAAGAACATATTAGCATTTGTTAGCCTGGATGCACAAATTTTGTAGTAACCATTTTAATATGTACTACAACTTTTCCAGCCTCAAGTTTAATATGTACTACAACTTTTCACCCTCGATTTTTCAACCAACATCATAATTGAATTGGTTTCCTTCTTGCCTAGGGATAATGATTTTACACTGATGGAATCATTATTAGATTCTAAGGATTATACTGATGATGCCTGTTTTACATAGAGCTAAAAAAATTAAAATTATTCAACTGTAAACCACTTTTCTACACAAAGGCTACTGTAAGTTGGAGATAAATGAATTAATTATTGTGTTTAGAGTTGTTGTTAATATCCAGCATCCATAACTGGAGCCAACTCCTTGCTGCAGCTCCGTGCAGGGGGTGTGGAGGATTTTTGAAAGCCTCATCCCAGGGCATGCCCTTGAAGTGCTGCAGGTGGGAAGTGGCTGTGGTGGAGCTGCTGCTGGGCAAGCATGTGTTCATGGAGGCAGGAGAGGGCTCCTGCAGACCTGCAGGGCAATCAGGAGACTCCTCATCCACAGCAACAGCCTCCAGCAGCAGGAGGAGGAGCAAAGGTGGGAGAGGGGGAAGGAGAAGGCTTTGCCAAGGTGTTTTACTGGCAGGGAGCTGGGTGTTGCTTCACTTGGGGTTTGGAAGAGCTGCCCGTGCTCCACCTCACCTTGCTGAGGGGTAAAATGGCCTGAGTTGGTCCAGAGTGGGTGAGACCCAAATCACCTGCACCCATCACTTCTCCCTGAACATCCAAGCACTGCTTCTGGCATGGAGGGAGGGGAAAACAAGCCAGGTTAAGCATAAATGATGAATTTCTGCTATCCTGAAACCCATCAACATTTCATGGGTAATTACACTTCAGGCTGCAGAAATAGCTGTTGAATTAATTGATTTTGCAGTTACATCCTGATGTGCTGAGTGGGTGTTGGTCTGCGTGGACGTGTCAAAATAACATCTTCAAAAGTCTCTGGGGTGAAAGACTTACCTCTGTCTGTTGAGTAATCAGCAATTAGAATACAATATAAATATCTGAACAAGAGGAAGAAAAGCCTTTAAACGCATGAAATATTTTCTGCAATTTTTACCTGTCAAATATAAAAGTGCCTGGAACTGAAATTCAGCGAGTAGTCCCTTTCCTCTGGCTTTTTCAAGCTGGAGGTTAACCTCAATTTAAAAAATATTTTAAAATCATGGTTTTTAAAGCATCTTTTAAAATAATTTTAAATCACAGGTGAGAGAGCAGTCAGCATAACGCCAAGGGACTGAGCTTCTGCATGGTTTTAAAAAGCCTTTGTGCTTCATGACTGCTGCTGGATGTCACTGCTGAGGTCAGGGAACATGATTGCTTCCCCTCACTTCAGCTTCAGTCACTTTTATCCACTCCAAAAACAAGAGTAAGGAGCTGCACCAGCTGTAAACTTGCACTTACTCCACTAATTGTGTACAGAGTGATCAATATATAAATCAAATGCTATGTCAGTGCTGCATTAAAACATTATCAAACTCCTGTGCACCTCAGCTCCTTTGACGGGGCTCCAGGAGCAGCACAGAGCTCCTGTTGTGCGTGGTTCAATAGTTTCCCTAAGCTGAGATGTAAACTTGTCTCTAAAAGAAAAAACAAGCTGACCTACAGGTAATAGAGCTGCATTGAATGCATCTCGAGCACATGTTAAATTTTCTTGACACCATTACCCTTTTCCTTAGGAAACTTCAGAGTGGTTTTGATTAATAATGAAAATAAGGAAAACAACCTGTAAAAGCAAACCAGGGGAACTCAGTGGCCCATCTACTTTCAACCTTTTGCTCTTTGTATTCTCAGCAAAAGAAACAAAATCTCATCAAGCTTTCTTTTCAGCATTGCACAGGGCTTTAGACTATTTCCTATGATCAGCTCTTTGGAACAACAAAACAAAATAATTAAGGTGTTTCCAGCAATGTTAAATCAAGTCGATAACAGGAGACAAGATCTCCAGATCCCAACCCAGGCTCTGCAAAGCACTTATTGAACAACCTGGGCTAAATTATTTAACCTATTTGCTGCTGCTCCCCTGTCTTTAAAGTGAAGGCACATGAAACTTTCCCTGCTCTGGCATCCATCAGTGGGGGTGCTGGTTTTTTTGGGGGGGCTTTTGGAAGCCCAGGGCCAGAAGCATCCCTCGAAACATCCTAGAAAATGCCTAAAAATCCTGGGGCTATTTCCAGCTGATTGAGGTGTTGATAGGGACCAGGCTCTGTGGCACCACAGTGCCAAGGCACAGGTGAGACAGCCCTGAGCCTCAGCTGGGTGTGAATTCACTCCTTTCAGCTCAAGGTGTAAATCCCCACCTGCCTGGCTGCTGGGAGCAGAGCAGCTCAGAGGGCACTGCCCCACAGCACTGATGTCTCTGCTGCTTCACCAGCTTCATCATCAGCATCAGCTTTGGGGTTTTCTTGCTTCCCAGAGCTTGAATTAGTCGAAAAATGGGCCAGATTTCTGTAGATTGCTAGAGGAGGAGTAAAATCTGTTGTTGCAGTAAAGCCTCGTTATAGGCGTGGTGTTATGTTTCATAAGGGATCAGTTTGGGAACATCTGTCACTGCTCTGTCACAGAAGGTGAAGAGTGGAGCTGCAGAGAAGCTTCAAGTTGAGTTTGGGGGATTGGGCACGATCAGGGACTTGCTGAAAACTTGCTGTAATTAAAGGGCTGCTGTCAGAGGCCAAGCAGGCAGAAAAATGTTCCTTCCTCAGCTGCTGTGCCCTCTGGTGAGTTCATCCTGACTGCCAGCCTTTGATGGGGAATTAAATTTGGAGGTGGAAAAGGGGATGTCTCGTCTTAGGGATGCTGTGGTGACTCGTGAGGGTGTCCAGTGTGCACAGGCATGAAGGAAAGGAGCTGGGTCCCTCATCTACCACCCAATCCCCCAAATTATCCCAAAGGCTCTGCAGGGAGTGTGCTGTACCCCACTGTCTGACTGGACAACCAAATCTGCTGCACCACTAAAGAAATCCTGGCCCACAGGCTTGGAGAAGACTTTTTCCTTGGCACAGGTGATCCCAGTGGGGATCTGCGTGAGGAATGTCCAAAGGCAGGAGGTGTTCCTGAGGGCTTTGGGCAGAGCAGCTCCTGAGCTGTGTCTGTGTTGCCAGGGCTGGGGTTGGGATGTGTGGCACTGGCCAGGATCCTGCAGCTCTTGCAGAGTCCCTCTGAGGAGCTGGCAGCAATGGCCACATTTCAGCAATTGCTGCATCCTGCAGCTGCCTGCTGGGGCAGGGAGAGCCATCACCACCAAAATATCCAAACTGTGCAGAGCTGGCACTGATTGCCCTCACGGAATGACCACAGGACAGAGATCTGTCCCTCTCAGACCATGCCTTGAATAATTTGGGTGCATTCTGCTGGGCTTGTGCCCTCCTTCTTTGCAAAGAATAAGATTCTGCATTTTTAGGAGAAAAGATTCATTCTTCTGTTGTTTCCTTTCCAAACATTTCCTTTGGTGCAAGTGTGAATGTTACCAAGTGTGTCTTAGAGAGTGGGAGCTCACGTTAGGCTGAGATGGTTCCTTTAATGTACAATGCACATAGCTGGGATGGATGCATTAATCATATTCCTATTGCCTTTGTTATGGTAATGGCAGAAACAGGCTCTTGGGGTCTTTTTTAATTAAAAAAAAAAAGGAAAATGGGTTAGGGTTTTTTGGGTTTTTTTTTAAGATGCATTATATTTCAGTAGCTAATGAAGAGGAAATAATGATGACTGTGCACTGTAATCTGTATTAGAGCACTAATTAGACTATAGCAGAACTGCTTACAGATATCTTTTAAGCACCTGCTTGGTAATTTTCAGCCCACGTGCTCCTCCATTCACCAGAGCAGGCGTGGTGGGAGGACTGAGGTAACACTGAACCATGAAGCAGAGCACACATCTGCCTCCAGTTCTGTCTTTTGTTTGCCCTGCTCCATATATCTGTAAGAAAAGGATCATGTGGATGGTTACTGAAGGGCCCTTTGTGTGGGCTGGGATCTCTATTGCTCGTGGCAGGTACTGGGAAAGGAGTCAGATACATTTCCTGACTTCCTTGTGACCACCCAAAGGCAATGTAGTGTCAGGAAAAGAATTCCCAGCTCAGACTCTGGTCCTGCTTTTCAGTTAGACCAGAATGTTCTGTATTGTGCCTCCAACATTCACTTATCATTGATTTAATTGTGAGGATGTGTTTTGGAGACCATAAAAAGCTCTAAATCTGGAAATAATCCTGGCCTTCATTTTTAAAGCTGTTTTGAAGTTGTCTTTTACTGCCATAAGAAACCACAAATATTTTCAGTCTGTTATCTCATTTGCTTTTACATTTCTGTCACTTATGTAAATAATTGAATTCTAAACATGAATTACAAATGTGCCCAAAATCAAGCAGACATTAGAGTTCCTAACTCAAGCATACCTGTGATTCAGCTTGTTTTTCTCAACTCTTCCCAAAGGAAACCTTCCCTGACTTCATGTTCAGGTGTTGGAGGATGTGGAGCTGTTGGTGCCTGAGATCTGAGCAAGCCCAAATGAGGGTGCTACAGGTGAGTAACTCTCATTCCAAAGCCTTTCAATTTTTTTTATCTTTGCAATGAAAATTTTCAGCAGATGCACTAAATCCTGAGATAGTCACATGTTTAAATGGAGTCTGACCACATTTTTCATGGGATAATGCATTTAAATGTAACCTGCAATATTTTCGCTCATAGGTATGTCAGACTTATTTTCTGTATTTTGAAATTTTTGGTAACTACCTGCAATTTCATAAAACCCCATTTCAGGTGGTCATTGAGAGCTACAACTGATCTCATCCCCTCTGAGGGATCAGTTCTTCCTTGCAGAGGTGCTGCTGCTTTATGTAACTTCTTCTCTGAACCCTGAATGCAGCAGTAAAATTTGGGTGACTTAATGCAACCCCCACAGACAGGACAGAGCTGAAGAGGAGAAGAGTTCTGGGGAGCTCAGGTGTCCCTGGAAGGATTAGAGTCCCAGAAGAGGAAAAAGATAAAAGGACCAGGTAAGAGGTGAATGCAAGTAGCATCAGATGCCATAGGCAGGTGTGAAGGCAGATAGAGAAAAGAAGAATCTCCTCTCCTCTTCTCCCCTCTTCAGCAGGGCCTGTCCAGGCTATGTGGCAGATGTACACATTTATACCTGCTGCAGTGGCACTCTGGGAGGCAGACACGTGGAATTTCTCAAGCTGATTTGGGGTTGGTGGCAGAGAAAATCCCTGAGATTTCACAGTGTCCAGTATTGGTTGTCCTGAAGGGATGTCCCAGGGACTGCAGTAATGGAAGGTGCTGCCCTTGGGTGGGAGATTTACAGGCAGAAATTTTAACAAAAAATTTACTCCAGAAATAAGACAAGGGACTTATCTGGATTCAGCAAGTAACTAAAAATCCCAGAACAAAGCCCCAGCAATTTTTTCATGCTCCTCACTGGGATAAGTGATGCTCTCAGCACCAGCAGTGCTTGTGGAGGCAGCAGAGCAAAGAACAAATGCATTCATGCAAGGGACCTGGGAGGCCAGGGTGTTCTGCCTTGCTGAGCCAGCCTGGTGGCTCGGTGACACCATCTGCCTGTCCCCAGGGCCCCGTGTGGCACGGGTGGCACCCGGGAGCCGCGGCTGTCAGAGCCCAGCTCGCCCGCCAGCGAAGCGCTGAGCAGGGACCTCGAGGGGCTCTGAGAAAGGCAAACTCATCTTTCCAGTGATGCTGCTGGGGCTGGTGCTTCCCTTCATTTCTGTGGGAAATCAGCTCACTGCCGTTTTTCAAGGCAGGAAACTTGAAATAGGCTTTTAAATTGCACTGTGTGCAGCTGTGCTGGGGAATCTGAGGGGGTTTGCCTCCACTCTCAGTGCTGGGGTGTCACTGCCTGGGCATGTGTGAGACAAGTCTGTGCCCACCTCTCCCTCCCTTGTGGCTTCTGAAGTTGTGTCCCCTCTCCAGAGGAGATGGAACCATGTGCCACCTCACCAGCATGAGATAAATGCCCAGTCCAGAAGAGCTGAAATGAAAACCCTCTGGAGGGTATGCACTGCTTTCTGGGGTCAGATCAGTCCCTCCAGGGGCCCTTCCCCAGTGCATTTCAGGTGAATCCAAGGATCTTGGCTGGTATTGCTGCCTAATTGCTCACCTGTATCAGCAGCATTCTAAGACATGAGCTGTATCAATCTAATCACAAACCCAAACAAAGCAGCAGTCACTCAAGTCTTTTATCTATTGGCAGGCAACAGCAAACCCTCATCTCTTATCCACTCTGCATACACACAGTTTTTCTGCAGCCTTCATCAGCACCAGGAATTCAACAGCTGAGACCAACATTTATCTCAGTAAATCCAGCACGTGTGTCTGCCCCTGCCCTGACTATTCAAACACACAGACACATCAGAGCTGCTCGTTTGGAAGGCGATGACAAGGGTCATCATTTTATTCTTTATCTCCTGCTCCTGGATGCCAAAGCAAGGCAGGAAACAGCATCCTGGGGAGCTCGGGGGTGTGGATGACAACCCTGCCATGCCTGGCTGTTCATCAGGGTGTCACAGGAGGATGAGGAGCAGCGGGAGGCAGAGCTGAGCATCGGTGCCCGCAGCCCTGGTGCCAGCCCTGTCAGCCCCTCCAGCCACGTGGGGAGAAGCCAAAGGGCAGAATTGCCATGTCAGGTAGGAAAGCTTCAGCCTGGTCAAAAATCAGCTTAATTTCTGAAGATGAGACAGGTTTGAGTTGAGTTTGGATGTCTCATACTTCCCTCAGGGCTGTGATATTGGGAAAAAGGTTTCGTTTGGCTGCTTTCCACTCACGCGGCATTTACGTGCCTAAAAGGATTCAGCTGTCAGAGCCTGACAAGCGCTGAAAAGCTCTTGTTAAGGTCATTGGTATCAGAGAAATGTCTCTCCTACAACATCCCAGTGAATCAGGGCCGCTGGCACTGGGAGACAGGGACTGATGTCAAGGCACCGTGCTGCAGACAGGACCATGCCCTGCTGTCCTGGCACGGTGTCTCCTCCCGAGGAGAGCCGTGGAACTCTGCTCCAGCTAAGTGCAAAAAAACCCCAGCTCTAAACATCCCTGACCTTTAAATTCAGGCTGCAGCGAACAGATCTGCTGCTAACCAAAAATCCAGGCTTGCTTTCATGTGCCTGAGCGTTCAGGGAATAGATGTAGCTTAACATGCAAATGCTGGGCTTCCTGCAGCACGCCGCTGCTTTTCAAGCTCTCTCATTTCATGCTGTTACCTCCATCCCTGCTGTGTCTGTGAAAAGAGCCTCTCTGAGGAAAAGTTTCCCACAGACACAAAACCTGACTGATGCTGTAAAAAACCCAACAACCAGTGACTTACAGTTTAATTTCTAAATGCAGTGTCCATCTGCAGCCTGGCAATCAGCAGCATCTCTGCTGCTGGCGTGTGGAGAAACCAGCCCCTCACTCCCTCAGGTTTCTGCGTGTGTGTTTTATATATTTGTCCTCATGTTTAAGTGAAGAAGTCCTGAATTTGTGAGCCAGGAGTCCTGTCCCGCCAGAGGTGTGCAGGGGAAGGTTTTCCCTCTGGAGCAGTGATGCTCCAGTGCCCTTTGATCATCCGAACATCTCTGTGTCCGAGTTCCTGTGCTCACAAAATTCAGTGTTCTACACAGAGAGGGAAATAGATATCTCCTGTCCCAGGTAACGAGCCATAAGAGAGGGAAAATGGCCTCAAGTTGTGCCAGGGGATGTTTAGATTGGATATTAAGAAGAATTTCTTCCCTGAAAGGGTTGTTAAGCTCTGGAACAGGCTGCCCAGGGCAGTGATGGGGTCACCAGCCCTGGAGGGATTTAACAGAGGTGTAGATGTGGTGCCTGGGGACATGGTTTAGTGGTGACCTTGGCAGTGCTGGGTTAATGGTTGGACTTGATGATCTTGAAAGTCTTTTCTACCCTAAATGATTCTGTGGTTCTCTGTTCAAATGCTTTTTTCCTTATCACCACTGAAAAATGCCCTTCAAGCCCATGTACAGCAGCTGCTGGGCAGGTGGGACTCACCAACAAATAATGTTTTCTTGGCACTTCAAGTATCTTCCTTGAACCTTTCTTGAATCCTTAAAGCAATACAAGGCATTACTGACAGGTGAAATAGACAAAATGATTGATGTTTCTCTAATGTTCTTTTTATTTTCTTCTAATTTCGAATTTTTTCCCATTCTATTCCACTACCATATAATCCAACATTTTAAGCATATTGTCCCTCATAGTGTCTGCTTAAATTTATAAGCTTGTCTGGTTATTTTGGCCACAAGAGACATCATGAATTCCATCAGCAATTGCTCTCCTTGGGAGCTGGTGCCAGCCCTGTGCTGCCCCAGTGAGAGCAGGGAGCCAGGAGCTGCTTTGGGGATGGCAGGACTCATGTGGCTGCACCTCAGCTGGGCTGGGACTGGAGAAAAGAGCACGTGGAACATTAATTGAAACTTCATTGAACTGGGGGAAAAAATGAGATTTAAACCTGATTTTCAGCAATCCAGTCTTGAAGTTGTGGCTGTACGTAAGGGAGCCCATTAGCAGATGATCCAGGCCTAGAAATCAAACCATGGTCTCTAAAATCTGGGCTTTCATCCCAAATATGCAGCTGGGTGTTCATGCTCCCCAGGTGTAAGGGAGAATTCTGATCCATGAGGCGTCAAGAAAATCAAGAGAGATTTGGTTAAAAGCCCTTGGGGAGGGGCCTGGCCCTGTCCCACACTTTCTAGCACAAACTCCAATTAAGCAGAGAAGCAGCAGAATCTCTTCTCTTGAACTCCAAGAGCAGGAGTGACTTGCTCATAGGAAAAGGAGGAGCAATGCCTGGCTCTCACCTGGGCTTTTCTCAGGCTCCAGCACGGTGTTCATGCTCCCATGGCAGCATCTGACCCCTCAGTCACCTTTTCCATCTGAGCAATCATCATGGACCACTCCTGAATTCTGCCAGCACTCACCCAGGACAGATGGGCTCTGCCTCTGACAGCTCCAAAACATCACAGAACTCTCATCTTCTGAACAAAGCCTTCCCCAAATGGGTCTCCTTTAAAGCATGGCCTTTCTCATTTCTTCCCGGAGGACAGCTAATTAAGTGCAGAAGGGACAGCTCTGCTCCTCCCAGGGCAGGCACAAGTGGGTGTTTGATACCAAAACATTTGTGGTTTGGTTTGGTTCCAGCACATCAGACAGGAGAGATGATGAACTCAGTAGAATAAATATCAATAAATGTTTAGAGCTCCCCATTTTGTCTGAGTTTACCAGAGCTGGCCAGAAAGAGGTGAATTCTTGAGAAATATCTTGTGAAAAAATGTCTCTAATTTTTGACTGCAGTGGCCAAACCCAGTTCAATCTGTGTTATATCTCATAAGTTCTATTAATAATCTGCTGCCAGAATTGGTGGTTGCAGCTGAAACAAAGTTCTTGTCTTGCTTTCCAAGCTCTGTCTGCTCCAATCCAGTTGTTTCTGGCTGCCATTTCCCAATCAGTTGTCTGTGGTGGGAAACTTTATTCTCTTTTCCTCTTGTGCATCAAAATGACTCCAAGAGATTCTTCTCCTCCAGGCAGGAAAGCCTGGAAACTCTGGATCTTTTCAATTAGCTGCATCACAAACTGATTTCCAGCCTTGTCTCTCTTCTCTTACATGAGCTATAAAATCCCTTCTCCCCTCCCCTTTAGCTGAACTAAAATGGCCAATTTTTAACCTGCTTTTTGCAAGCGTGTCTGCATGGTACAAATGAGGAGTTCTGGCTTATCTTGTGTTATGTAAATATTTTTGTGCTTCCCAAACAAAGTTTTTCTTTCCTTTTGATCTGGCTTTCTTGTAGTCAGTTTAACCTCCAGAAAGAGTCAGGAGATTCACAGAGATTGCCACTGGCATTAGTCCTGAGGAGAACTGGAGAGAGAAAAGAAAACTCCAAATTATGCTGTAAACAGCTCGTTTAGAAGTGGATGCTCACCAAAGGAAAAAGTTGTTTTTCTGTGTCCTTTTTAAGCAAATTTTTGCTTAAAATAGCTGGGACCAATATAAAAATAGCATTTGCTTAGTGTGATACAAGATGAAAGTGGTGCTTTTCCAGGGAGGTGGCTGTGCCCCAGACTTGTGCTCTGGGCAAGATCTCAGAATTACTGGAGTTATTTTTGTCCTTCCATATTTTTGTGCCTAGAGTTTTCACGGATTGCTTTGGGCTGTGATGGCAGGGCAGGTGTAGCATTCCCAAAAGAAACTTTTATGGCAACTTCAACCTCCTGCAAGAAGAGGCTGATTCCAGTTTCACTGATTTCACAGCGTTATTTATTATTAGAGTTATTTCACAGAGTAACCATATAGAGTTAGGTTTCCTAATTATAAAACTAGCACCAAAGCACCAGTGCTAGGGGGAGGAAAAAGAGCACTTGCAGTCTGTAGATAAAAATGTTTAATTCCACTTAAAAGTTGTTATTATACAGAAGATGTAACAGTAAAGATTTTGGCAGTATTTTGGGTAGAATGACAGCAGAAGGTCTGCCTGAACTCCTGGTTCAGAGCCAGTGGCCAGGACTACCAGAATGGTTTTTATCTGGAGAAAATACATATANTATTGAGCTTGCATATGTGTTTTCCTGGATGTTTATCAGGTCTGCTGCTAGAACCTTCTTGAAGAAAAAGTGCATTTATTATAAAAACCAACCAGCTGAAGATGTTATTGAGGTCATGGATGTGAAGGCAAAGGAACCACTGCCCTGGGAGTGTCTGCCTGGAGCCTCCTGGTGACACTCTGGAGTCACAGCCAGCAGGAAAACTTGGCAGAGCTCTGCTGTGCCTCAGCCCTCCCCTGGTTCAGCAGGGCTGATTGATCAGCCCAAGGCTGCAGAAATTGGGGTGAGGGATTCATTAGCCTGGGATCAGGCCCTCAGCACTGGATACACTGCTTGCTTGAAAATAGGTAATTAATGGTGCTTTATTTTTCACGTTTCCAAGGCAACACAAACCCCCAAGACATTGTTTTCCAGACCATGAACTGATGCTTTTGGCTGCTGCAGAAGCTCCCCCATCTCGTCTGAAGCTGCTGAAAAGGTACCAAAGCCATATTTTTTGTCATTATGGTCTATTTACATCCTATATCCAAAAAGTAATGATGATCAGATGCTGCTGCTGGAATGATCTGCTCTCACTGCAGAACTCATTCAATCAGCAGAGAGCTCTGCTATTCAAATAGATAATTAGTGTTGTGACAAGGGTGACTGTAAATGCCTCAGTTTGGTGGCAATGTTAGGAAGTGTGACAAAAATTAAATTATTTGTCTGCCTTAAGCATGGCCCTCCTTGGATTGCTAATGAGGGAAATTCTTGTTAAACACATGTCCTCTTCAGACTCCTTTACAGGTGCTGGGAAAATGATTTATTCTTTGTATCATCAGGGGCAGGAAAGACAGGGCTTTCCCCTGATTTTTCTGACTCTTTTTTGTGCTTTTACCTGATGTAAGAGATCATTGCTTGTGTTCCAGCACAAAAGAGAGATTCCCCAGGGACAGCAATCCCAATGGACACCCTTCCTGCCCATCCATATCCCATCTTGAGAAGGAATTGGCTCAGGGGGAGCCTTTGGGTGCTCAAACAAAAGTCACAGCAAATAAAACCTAGCTGCAGTTCTCTCTGGGGCTGCAGGGTTCAGGGTTACCTCAGAGTTTGTGTTCCTGGAGGTCCCTGCCTCACTGTGCAGGATCAGGAGGCTCCCAAGGCCCCGTGTCCCTGGGCAGGAGGATGCTGTGGAAGCAGGGAGCTTCCCTCTGGAGCTGCCCATGGCTTTTGTGCAAAGGAATCACTTTTACTGTGCATTTTCATCCATGGCCACGTGCTTTGGCAGCTGGGTTTAGGTCCCACCTTTGCCCAAGGGGATGCAAACCCTCCCTGTGCTGCTGGGACAGTCCAGTCCTGCACCCTTGGCTCATGGTGGAGCAAATCCCTGTCCCTCCTCCTGCAGTTCTGCATCCCAAGGAGTGCAGGATTTGGGAGGATCAGGGCTGAGCAAGCAGCAAGGAGCTGGATTCCCCCAGAAATTCTCTTTCCTGATGTACAATTTTGGCTGTCCCACTGTCCTAGGAGCTGTTTTGAGTTTAAATTGTCATGGGCTGAATGAATGAACATCCTGAAGTTGCATCCTTTCACAGGCTCCTAACGGGATGCTTTTGATTCTTCCTTTTTCAGCCTCTGCCAGTGCCTTGATGTTCTCCCCCCCAAGGGAATTAATGGCTGGGAAGGAATGGAGAGCACAGCACAAAGAGCAGGCATGGTCCAGGCCTCACAGGACTAATTATGCTCTTAAAGGGTAAGAAAATAATCTCGGGTACATTGGGAAGGAAGTGTCTCAGTAATGCTGCATGGGGTTACAGGCATGTCTCCTATATTTGTGCATTTGAAAAAAAAAAAAAAGAGTTTCAAAGACACTTTTTGACCTCAAAAAGATAAGTGAGGAGTTCAAGAAAAGAAATTTAATTCCAAATTGAATTTATCAAGTTTTCTTGACCCTTAAGGATGGAAAAAGCAAAGGAAGGATGCACATGAAGGTCTTGTGAAATTCTAATACTAAAACACTCTCGTGCACAAACTGTGAAGTCTGAAAACACAGAGTTCAAACCCAAAGCAAGCAAAGAGCAGGGTATGAATTCCAACCAGGGCACTGCAGACACTGCAACCTGGCAGCTCAGGCTCTGCAAGAGCAACCAAAGGAAAGGTGAGAGTCTGTTTATTGAAACACCAAACTTCTGGGGGGCAGCTCTGTGGTGAGAGGCAGGACAGAGGACTGGCACTCACAGCCACTGGCACCAGAGGAAAACAGGGAAATGGATCCCAAACTGGTGCCAGGGTTGTTTGAGAGTTGACAGTGGGCTGTATTTGTGGCAAATGCTCGTGCACAGACACACTGGTGCCCTCTGAGGGCATCTCCTAGGGACAGGCCCCTTGCTCTGGCACCACCTGCCAGCAGGAGAAAGTGGCAGAGCTGGCACAGGACTGTCCTGGAGGGGATGGCCCAGGGGTGCCAGTGGGGTGTCCCACCCTCAGCCACCTCAGGAAACACTTCCAAGCCAAAGGTAAGATTTTAAAAGCTGTGCAACAGAGCTTGCTGAGGCTGCTGAGTAGGAGTTCACAGAATTCACAGAATGACCAGGTTGGAAGAGACATTCAAGNATGAGACATTCTGTCCTCTCTCCTGGGCTGCTCCCTCCTCCTCAGAGCCCCAGGCTGTGACCTGTGGGATTGTCAGGAAATCCCTTTTCCCAGAGGACAAGGCTGCTCCCCAGAGCTGCTGGAGGTGCTCCACATCCCCCATCCCTGGCAGCTCCAGGTTCCAAGTGCCTCTTTCCATCCATCACCCCTGATAAAGCAGCAGAAGGTGCACTCAGGTCTGCCTCTGCTGAACACATCCCTTTTTATTGATTTGCAGGAGTTCACAGCATTAGCATAAAACAATCGAGGCTGTTGTTTCCCCTAAGAGAGCCAGGGCCTGTTTACAAACTCATTTTATTTTCACAATATTCCATTGTTATTTATTTCAGACAGAGCTGTCAGATGAATGCACTCCCTCATGCTGGACAGCTTGCTTTATTGCCTGTTATTAAGACATAACAGATATAACCTGACAGGCACTGCCCACATCTGCCTGCCACCACTGAAAGGCAAATTAAGTAGAAAATAGAGATCTCCAATATTTCTTTGGCCTGAAGTGATATTAGTTTTTAACTCATTTTGTATTCATAGAGCATCCTGCATGTTTGTAACATATCCCACAGTAAATTGTTCAAAGGAAAAGTTGGGTTTTAAAAAAAAATTCTTGCTCCAAGTACCTCTGAGAAATTCAGGCTTTAGAATACAGCTCTGATGTTGGATGGGGAATTGAAAAGAATGCAATTTTTAAAACTGTGACTGAAGCTCACCATTCTTCCTTATGAGATTTCAAGTATTAGGTATGACAAAGTGCTGGTTATTTTGGGGAAGCCTAAGTCCAATGGAATGGCAGAACCTCCTTCCCCACCCCTGCAGTTCTTGTTGTATAAGTAATTTTAGTCACATTTTTCATTATTATTATTATTTTTCTTCCCTTTTTTTTTTTTTTTTTGTCACCCCAGGACTGAGTTGCTAATTTGGGATGGTCACAGGAGCTGCTCTGGGAATGCCTGCAAGAGGTAGGATTATCCCTCACTGCCTCTCCACCTTTTCCCCCTGCACTTTCCCAATGCCAGCTTGTTTTTTATCCACTCACTGGAGAACCAAGACACTTCTATTAATGCAAATACCCTGAGTAGCATTAACATGATATGAGGAAGAAAGAGAGATCAGTTTAAAGGAGGACTAATCTGGACACTGGGGGAGGCAGAGCAAGGCAGGAGTGTCCACCTACAACCATCTGAAAGGAAAAACCTGATTTACTCAAGAAAAATGACTCCACTCTTGTGTGTAAGCACACCCTTGTGATTTGTGGGGATCATTATTAACCCTTATTGCAGCACCTGGGTCAGCTCCCTATTATGCAGATAGGACCCACACTTTAAAAGCTTAAAATAAATAGTTGTGCTGTTTTTTCTGTCCCCAAGAAAAAGGTTTTAGTGCTGGAAAATCTCAGGTTTTATGGGAAGCTGCAGTGTGTAAGGAACAGGCAACTGCAGCAGCAAACAGGACCTGCAATTTAGTGCTAAATAGTGATACACTGAATAAATTATTATAAAAAACAAACTCTTCCTCAGTGTAATTACAGTGGGGTTTTTTCCCACTTCAGGGAAGAGGAAACGGCCTGATTGGATAGATGGGAAATGGAGGTGGATTTTTGCCCATCCTGATGCAAACCTAGGCAGAGGAGGAGCTCAGAAGCTTGAGCACAACCATTTTTAGATATATTAAACCCCCAACGTGTGCAAATATGTAATAAGAACAAGCAATAACAATTTGAGATACTCTATTATCCCTCAATGTAATAAATATTTTATTAGAGCAATAGAAAAGAATGCATACAGATAACCATAGGATACACACACAACTGGAAGTTCAAGGATAAATTTCAACCTTTTCAATATGAAACAAGGTACTGGGTACATATCTCATGGAGATATAGAACTAGAAATCAAGAAATAATACAATGTAAGCGCATGAAAAATGGGCAGCACAGGAACCTGGACTAGAATTCTGTGAAACAAGAGAAAGAGTCACCCTTTGCTGCATGAAATATAACTATTTACTCACTAGGAACACCTGGATTTCCATGTCCCACCCACCCCCCCTGTTTGCAAGTGTCTGAAAACAACACTGGTCAGCCACATGGAAAAGCAACGAATTTTTAACTCATTTCTAGCTCTCTATGTACAGTATATACAGCTCCTGCTTTCCTCAGCAGCACTTTGTCTCATCTGGAGCTCATCTGCCAGCTGAATGCATCTCAAGGTATTTTTCGTACAGTGCTACCATAACTTTATTCATCCTGGTTCTCCCTTTGTAGTTCTGTGTGTTGTAATAGTATTGTGAAATTAAAAAAAAAAACCCAGTCTTTAAGAGGAGATGCTTTATGTCATGTGAACAGGTGCTGAACAGGGATGCTGTGACCTCTCTAAAAGGTGTCTAAAAGGCTGATTTGACAGAAGCCACAACTCTAGAAGTCAAATGGACCAGGCTGAATGCATCTTCCATTTACTGCCATGAAAGAAAGCACAGATTTCTCTACAACAGCAAGTCTGAGGTGTTGTTGTATCAATTTTTTTATATCCTAATATTGCCATGAACTTCCCAGACTCATGTGACAGTAGTGAGGTGCAGCTGAGAGCCAGAGCAGGTGGAACAGTTCAGAACTGGTTCAAGAGCAGCAGGAAGGAGAGGTCTGCCTCCAAGTCTGAATTCAGGGTGTTTGCAGTGCAGTGTGGCAGAGAAATGAGCAAGAGAATTTGGGGCTGCAGGTCTGGGAGCACCAGCTCACAAGGGAGGGGGTGGCTGTCCCTCTTCCTAAGGCCATGGTGCCCCTGCATGTCACCAGGACTGCCAGCTGGGCACTTCAGCTCCTGGACACTGGCAGGAGGGCAAGCAGATCACCCTCAAGGTGGGAGAGTTTGGTTATGAAGGAAGAACCTGCTTAGGAAAGGTAAGGTGGGGAGATGAGGACATGAATTTCAGAATTTACTGATGAAGGCTGGGTGTTTGAGAAGGTGCACAAAAACATCCTCTAATCACAGCTGGGAGATCATTTCTCAGGAGCAGCAGTGCCTTTGCCCTGCTCCAGATGGGATTTCTTTTGGGATTTCTTTCCATTTAGAGCAACTCCCACAAAGGGCAGCAGGAAAATGATCCAAACTCCTGGGTGCTGGCACTGCCTAGGGAGCAGCCACGTGGTGCTCATGTTAACCTCCAGCTGATAACAGCCACAGCTCTGATTTCATCTTTTCCATGTCAAATGTTATTTTAGCAATGCAGAACAGACCCAGAACAATTCAGGGCTGCTGCAAAAATGGGGTTTCTCACTCTCCCTCATTGCCCTGACCTCACAGTGCCATCCCTCCCCTCTCTCTTACACGGTATCTGAAGTATGTAACATGTAAACTCCTTTGGTTCAAGTATTAAGGCATTTTGGATTCCTTTTTAAAGGATTTGCTAAACTTTACACGGTATTTTTACTTCAACTTACAGTGAAATATAAAGAATTTAAAAACACGTCAGGATAGAAGAAAAAACATGCATTAACCACTGCAGGTTTTTTTTAAAAAAGCACTTTAGTAACCAATTTTTTTTTCCCCCAGCAAATGCAAATATATCAGCACAACACAGAATTAAGGGTCAAGGAAAATATTGTTGCTAAGAAGCTGGAGACACTGAAGATACTCAAGACTGATGGGCCAGAACCTCTTGCATCCATACCTGTGATAAAGGAAAAAATGAATTCAGGATTAAATGAAAGCATAAGTATATGCTGTGCCACATTATTACTCTTCCTAGATGCTAAGCAAAAATTACTGTAATTTTTTCTTACAAGCACTAGAGATCTACAAAAATACAGCAAATATTTAAAAATTACAGAGATGCTGTGATCATGAATGGTTTTAGTGCTCTGGTTTAGCTGACAAGGTGGTGTTTGGTCAAAGGTTGGACTCAATGATCTTGGAGGTCTTTTCCGACCTTAATGATTCTGTGAGTCTACTTTCAAAGTAATAGGTTTTTTTTTTAAAAAAAGGAGAAAAAGTAAAAAAAGGTAACATTTTTAAAACCAATCTACATGGCAATTTACCAGTTCAGCAGAATGGAGTTTGCCATGCATAAGGGCACGAAGATTTTAATTGCTTTCCTTTTTATTACCTTATTACCACACAACGCCTAAGCATTAATTTTAAGTTTTTTCCCCCCACAACAAAGGAAGCAAAGACAAGCTGGGCCAAAGGGAAGTGGTTCAACCTACTGGCTAGTCTGGGGATGAGGATCTGCTCGCTGCTGCTGCCATCTCCCCCCTCCGTGGTGGCTCTGACCTCGATGAAATAATCGTCCTTGAGCTGCAGCCACAGCTCGGCCGTGGTCGTGGCCGTGGTCAGCACCTCCACCCTGCTCTGGCTGCTGGTCCTGTACAGAACCTGCAACACAGCACACCCTCAGCACCTGCCCTGCCCCTTCCCTGCCCCTAACAAACGAGGTTTCAGCTTTTAAAAGTGATGGGGTGAAAGAAAAGATCTGTTTTTTGGTTAATATTCCAGGGCGGAATTGTATTTAAGGGAAGAAGGGAACATCAATCAGTGTTCTCTTCTGAACACTGACTCAAAATGTTCAATGATTTGAACATTTTGAAATGTTCAAAACCATTTTTTTGAATGTTTTTCATTTTAAAAAAAAGAATGAATTTTTCATTCATTTTAAAACATTTTTTCACCTTTAATTCCTGCTTTAATTTAAAATGGCACAACGGATGCTAATACATATTATGTATTATTTTTATTACAATAATATGTAATAATAGGTGGTGGGACACTGGAACAAGCTGTAAACACATACTTCTTGCCAATACAACTCAGATCTTCAGCCTAAACTTTTTATTCAGGAACATATCATGTGGGATCCAGCTGTACATGTTAGCAGGAGCATCCTCAGCTATTCTTTTACACACACTTTACGTGACATTTTTAAACACTTCTACATTTGTGTGCTGATCAGATTTAGAGCAGGTGCAACAGAGCAATTTCTATCAGGGAAATCAGCATGGCCCACAGCAGGTAAGAGGAGAAAGGTTTAAAATTATCAGTTTAATATATGTGATAATATATAATAAATATAATCAATACACCTGGCCAGCAATGGAAGCTACGTCCATCAGGCTAAATGTTTTTGGTTTCTTTCAAAGTTTTATCCATTTGGGTAAGTGTTACACATTTAAAATAGGAGTTATGGATGTGGTAAGTGTTTAAATGTTCTCAGATCCAGGTGTGGGTGGGATCCCAAGAGCTGAGCAATGCCAGCACAGACAGGGAAAGGGATTAGATCAGAATGTCAGAATACCATTTAAAATCCCTAAGGAGGAGACCCCAGTGAAGTGTTTCAGGGGTGGGATTGTGCATGCTCTGAACATGCAAACAGCCAAGGAAATACCAGCTCTGGGTTGTCCCAGCTCTGTCCCCACTGACCTTGTAGCCCGTGACCTCGGACTCGTTGTCCATGGCTCTGACCTCCTCCCAGCTCAGGACAACCCTGGAGTCTGTGACATTCCACACCACGTTTCCTGGAGGCTGGCTGGGGGCTTCAAACACACAACAAAAGCACGGCTTTAATTCAATTGGCACTGGTGATTGATTCACCAGCTCAGGTAATTGGCTGTCATTGCATCTGGGATGCAAAACCAACCCCAGTGCAAGCTCCTCTCCCTGCACCTTATGGTTCAGAGGCTAAATTGGAAAAACAGAAGGAAGGAAAAAGCCAGAATGGCACATAAATGTTGTTTCTGAAGTTGAAATATCTGCTGCTGGTCCTTCATTCAATACAGCCAGACAGAAGCATGTGCCTTAGGACATGGGTGATTAATTAGAACAAACTCTAATGATGGTAACAGACAATGTCTAGATTTAGTACAGTGCCAAGAATAAGAAAATTCTTCACAATAGATTTTTAGACAAATTTAGTCTCAGTGAATATTCAAATTTACCCACTATGTTGATTTACCTTAAGATGTTTATTATGGAAAATATTTGGAGTTTTTTTTGTCTGCTGGCTCTTCCAACTCGAGTTGTGGTTCTGAACTGAGCCTGTGCCAAAAGTGGGCTTTGGCCACGGAAATCTGCTGGGATTTTTGGTTCATTAGCAACCCAAGCCTGTTATTTGCAAAGCAGCTGCATGCTTTGGGCTCTGCCCCTTCGTGCACCTTGGAGCTGCCAAGCTTTCAGGGAAGTACAAACCTCCTCAAATAGCTCAGGTTGGTTTCCCAGAAAATGGGTCCTGCAGTGACACAAATCAATGATTAAAATCTTTTCTAAATGTGTTAAGGAAAACAATTTACTGCTGCTGTCACCTAGTGGAGGCAACTGCTGCTTAGGTGGACTGAGCTGTGCTTTGAGACTGGAGGCTCCAGCTTTAAGCACTGAGAGTGGTTTTGAACACTTGTATCCACGTGCTTATAGGTTTTTTCCTCTTTTTTCCCCCTCCTCTTTTCAATTCTCTCACACAGGAAGTTCCCTGCCTTCTTTCCATAAGCAGTCAGATCAAAACCCACCTGATTATACTCAAAAAACAGAAAAAAAAACCCCTGAGACTTAAAAACATTATTCCAAAGTCAACCAACCACCCAAAGCTATTTTTTTCTCACTATTTGTCTTGTTCTGTGTACTGAGGAAGATTTAACCTGATGTTCTAATAATAACCACTTCTTGTAAATGTAAGAGGAGATTGTTTCACTCGTGAGAATGAAGTGTTACAGCATGTATGAATCGTTTTCACACTGAGATATTACAGCTGAATTTCAAAGGAAATGAGTCATCCTTGAAACCCACAACAAAATATTAAGATGACATGTGGGAAAAAAATGAAGAGTAATTATCTATAAAAACTGTAAGCCTCTGTCTGTGGGATTCAGAAGCTCCATTTGCTGCAGACACCAAAAGCTCCAGCAATGATCAGTGCTCAGAACTTCATTTGTGGCAGGTCCTGATCCATCAAGTCACGTCAGGACATGTCCAGGGAGCTGCAGGGATTTCTGAGCTGCTCAGGAGCTGGAAGCTGCTCTCAGGCAGGAGCACTGCTCAGAATTAAGAGCTGATGGACAGAACATTGAGTTTTATTTTAAGACTTTCGAAATATGAAATAATTGTCACAACTTAGGCAAGTCTTCCCCACCCACTTGGCATTTTACATAGCAATATCTAAACCTCCACTTGTTATTCTGGGCTGTAAACATGCATATTTCAAGGTATTTTAATTGTCAAAGGTATTTTAATTGTCAAAGGCTCACTGGCAATTTTGAAATCCACTGCCAGTAGAACTGAACTATTTATATTCCTTGATATGGCAAAGAGTTTCTGAGATGTACCTGGCAGGTCCTGTGGGGGAATGCAAACCCTTCACAGTGAAAACCACATCAATCACAAATATTCAAATTAAATTACAGACCGGGATTGATTAAAAATTACACATTTGAATGAAAAATCAGTTTTTACTGCAGTAGCACAGAGAATTATTTCTCTCAGCAATTTGACTAATTTATCAAAATCTTCAGACTGACATTACATGCTTTTGCTCTCCTTATTCACCAGAAAGATCCATGGACATAATGCAATTAATTTTCCTTTTTAATTATTCCAAACAGCAGTGATTTGCCCAAGGGCTGACCCAGATCCTGCTGACACCAGTGGGATCAGGGGCTTGTCCAGTTCTCAGTCACACACCCCAAAAGCAGGGAGCACACTAAAAAAGGACTGAAAATCCCTGAGCTGACCAGCCTGGCACCACCTCTAGTGAGCAGCCACAAAGATGATTAATTAGGAAAAAATTCCTTTTCCCATGTCCTGTCCAGGCTGCAGGCAGTGAGTCACTTCAGATCAGCCAGTTCATGGTAATTGTGCATATAATAGATTTAAACTCTGGCAAATCTGAGTTGGTTTAGTCCTCAGTGACAGACTGACACTCATTTCTGCATATAATAATTTCTGATAAACTAGCTTATTTCATAATATTAATGCTACAACTCTGTCTGCTCGGGGGATGTTAATGATTATTGTAGGGAATTTGACCCTTCAGACAGATTTAATTTTATGTTCTTGTGCCTCTGACAGAAACACTTCAAGACTGATGACCCTGATTCTGAGCTGTATTACAACAGAGGAGCACACTAAAAATATTTCCACTTGTAGAAAAATTAGTGCAGCCTTTGACAATCTGTTCTCCAGCTTAATTTTGCCTTAGCAGCAGCAGCAGAGTGGCCTCTTGTGCAATTTGTTCAAGGGGAAACAGTGGACATGAGGGATTGTTTTGCATGAACTCCATGAGGTTCACTGCATTTCAAAACCCATGCCCTAGAGAACTTATAAATACGTTATAGAACACTGAAAAATTCAACAAGTTTTTTTTTTTTTTTCTTCTAAATAACAGAGATTTTTCTTTTCAATTTCTTCCTGTCATCAGCAGCATAATAAGTGCAGAAATTACAGATCTTCCTTGGGCTCCCCTGGCATGGCTGGGTTTTACCCACCCTGCTGAAGAAGAACGTGGAAGCTCAGTGCTTGGCTCACGTGACTACACGGAAATTTAGGTCACTCTGACTGTCATTCCCAGGAATTCCACTGCTTTCCTTTCCCCTCCACGTGCTGCCACACCATTTATGCCTCTGCCCTCTCCAAAGTGAGGTACTCACGTGGCTTTTTGGTGGTGGCATTGACAGTGGCACTGAAGGGCCCTGCTCCAGCGCTGTTGTAGGCACGCACAGCTGTGTAATAAGCCAAGTTGCTCCTCAACCCCGTGATTTTTATTGATGTTTCATTCCCTGCTGCTCTTACTCTGTTTGAAGATTCTTCTTTTTGGCCTTTATTCCAGTACCTAACCTAGGAGATAAAAACCAAAACCATTTAAATCTTGCATGGAATGGGCTGTTCACCCACAGCTTGGCTCTTTTAAGTGCATTTTTTTTTCCCTTCAGCTGAAAAGGGTAGAAGTACATTAAAGTTTCAGAAATATGTTTACTGTACAAAAAAAAAAAATTAACTCTTATCCATCTGCTTCTCTCGCTTGCTGCTCTTTTCAGTGTGACTGCAGGAAAAAGACAATTGAAATATTAGATCTTGCTTGAACTAAAAAATGACAAGAGGAAAACCATTACTTCATTAAGAAGGAAACAAGCTCAGAAAAATGTACCTTATAAAGAAGTTTCTTTGAAAGTAAATGTAATTCTGGAAAAATGTTAGCTTGGAGTTATGTCAGACACGCGACTATCAGCACAAGAAGCAAAACACAACTTCATTCTGTGGGTTTTTTTTAACAAAGATAGAAAATATTATCCTTCTTCTGGCTTTAGGTGGGGCAGGAAGAGCAAGATTTGGGGTGAATCTGTGTGGTTGTGCTGCAGCCTGCACGACCCTTCTGGCCCACGGCCCTTTACAAAGAGGAGTGGATTTTATTTAATAAATAGGGTTGATCAATTGAAATATTTTTATGTCCACAGACTCACCTCATAGCCCAGCAGCCTTCCATTGCTCATCTTCCAGGGGATGGCTGTCCAGGACACCTGGATGGCCGAGGAGGACAGGCTGGTGGCAGACACTCCCGAGGGTGCCGTGCTGGGCTCTGCGTTGGGAAATCGACACGGGAGAGGTGACAGTGGGAATAAACCTGAAACCTGCCCTCATCCCAACCCACCTCCCTTCCTGAGCTGCTGCTGGAACTGATGCCTTCAGTTTTAGTTTTTGTATTTTCCAGACTCTGCACTGCATTGGTGTGTGACTCTGAACTCCAGATAAAGTGTCAGCAGCTCTCCTCACAGCTCAGGCACACAGAACAATCCTTTTCCAGCCCAGAACCAAGGACAGCTGCAGCTTCAGCCCAAAAAGTGCAAACAACAGGGAATGGAGGAGAGCAAACTGGGAGGGTGGGACTGCATCACCTGGAGCTGGAATTGGACAATGAACCCCAATGTGGAAATGGACCCAAACTTATAAAAGTGTGAAAACTCGTGACTCAGAGTCCATCTTGGGTGTAGCCCTGCCTGGGCTCTTGCACTGCCCAAGGTGAATCCTGTGAAGGCCTTTCAATAAATCCCTACTTTATTCCTGTAACTCTGCCCATCTCTGTTCCAGGAGCCTCTCCAGGCACCAGGACAGCTCGTGGAGGGGTCTGGGGCAGCCCAGGGCTGTACCTTCCTCGGCTGAGAACACGGTGGCCACCGCGCTGAAGGGCCCCTCTCCCTTGTTGTTGTAGACCCCGACTTTGACCTCGTAGGGCGAGAAGGGCAGGATGCTCTCGTTCCTGAAGACGTATCTGGGCGTGTCAGGAGAGGTCACCACGGTCTGGATCCACGTCGTGGTGCCCGAGGGGCGGAAGGCCACCACGTAGCCAAACCCCTCCCCGTTCTGCAGCTCCTCAGGGACGGGCTGGGACAGAACAACACGGACCTGTGAGGCCACTGGGCAGGAAGAAACTCAGGGACATGATGCAGGTGCTGGCATCAAACCCTCAGCCAATCAACTCTGGGATAGAACAGCAAAATGTGATCCACACAACCCATTTTAGGGTTTGCATTTCAAGAAGAGAACGACTTTCAGGTATAATCTCTGGTTTTCACTAAGTATTCTGCTTCAAGATGCTCTTCAGTAAATACAGCTTTTCTTTCATCAATGCACAGTTCATAAAAAATGAATAACTGCTTGGTCAGCTGTTAGAGAATCCAATACCACCTTCATAGAGTGGCTGAAACCTTCCTCTGATGTCATTATGATTAGATAACCACAGAGAGTAGTCAATGCTAGGAACAGAATATTAACAGTTCTTTAAATCATTAAAAAAGGGATACATAATATAAATGGAAAATGGTTAGCATGTGCATCCAGATTTAATGGTGAGAAAGCAAGAACTGCAAATCTGCACTGTAAAGCCCAATTCTTTGGCTTAGCCCTCTTGCCCTGCCCTCCTGCCTCCTTTTTAGCATCAGCATTTGTTTGAGAACAGAAGCAATCCCAGCCAAGCTGAATCCCCTGGGGATTTCCATCCAGCCCAGGGACATGTGAGAGTGAAAGAACAAAGGCCAATGTGCAGGGCTCACATCACACAGGGCCCAGAGCACGTGCACATCCCAGAGGAGAAGCTGCTGCAGCCAGGGGAATTCAGAGAGAGCAGAAAGAAAGGAAGGAAGAAGTTCCGTGAAGAGAACTTTTCCCCAGCAAACTTACATCCCACGTTATGACCAGCTCAGATCTGCTGCCTCCTCCCCCGCTGACCTCAGACGGGGGAATTTCAGGAACTGTGGAGAGGAAATGCAGAGATGTCAGCACAGAGCAGAGACAGGAGAACACAGCACATCACCCTCATGCTCTGAGTTTAACCCATATTCATACTCCTTTTGCAATCAGGGGGAATGGTTTTGGGGTAGGAAGTACCGGAGAGCCCCTGCCCTGCCCCACATTGATCCCTCCCTGGGCCAGGCTGGGGCTCCTCTGAGTTGTGAAGAACCTCAGCAGCTCACAGATTACACCACTGCTGCTGTGTTTAGGAACTTCCAAAAACTGGAGACAAGCTTCATTTTTCTAGAGTTAACTCAGAGAATGGCCTGGGTCAGAAGAGACCCCAAAGATCATCTTGTTCCAGGACACCTTCCAGTGGACCATGCTGCTCTGAATTCCACATTCTTGAATACTTCCAGGGATGTTATGCAGATAAATTGGGAAACAGCCTCATTGAAGTGAACTGGGGTTATAACTGATGGGTTCTTCTGGGCCACGTGCTTGTTACATGGAAGGGTTTCACTGATCAAACACCAGGAATGAAAAATCCCTGTCAAAATTAACCTCTTTCCATTCCTTAATACCTTCAGACTCTGCAGCACTGCCTGAACCGGCAGATTTTGCCACAGGAAATGGATTTAAATGGATTTAGATGTCATGCTTCTGTGGTGTTCAGTAATGCAACACAAACTGTCCCACAGCTAAATGGAAAAATATGAACAAACTTGTTTCAGGCTTTTATATCCAGTGGCAATCCCAAGCTTGTTTGCAAAGAGCCAAAGATATGAACACTCCTTTTCTTTGTTAACATTCAAGATTCTTGAATTAAAAGCAAATAGAAGGACCCACTAACCTGCCTCTTCAGTTCTTACTTTTTCTGAGGGCAAACTAGGCTCTCCACCTCCTATTTTGTTAGTGGCAACTACACGAAATTCATATTCAACCCAAGGATTTAAATCCACTACTGTGCTTGTGAAGGTTTTCCCGTCGATCACGTCAGGAACTGGGGAAGAGAAAGGGAAAAGGGAACTCAGGAACAGTGCCAGAGCCATTCCCACAGAGGCTGGGCTGGGAACTGTGCTCACCTGTGGTGGCTCGCTGCCAGCCCACGGAGAAGGGAGTCCTGGCCTGGATGGTGTAGGTGGTCACGGGGCTGTGGTTGTCTGTGCCCTCCTGCCAGGAGATCTGGGCAGTGGTGTCCGTGATCTCGTCCACCTTCACGTGCTCAGGGGGCCCAGGAGAGCCTGGAATGGGAGGGGAAACCAGGCAGAGTTTGGTGAAGCCCTGGGAATCACTTCCAGCAGGAAGGATTCCTGCAGCAGGGAAGGATGAACCCGAGATGGGAAGAGATGATGCTGACTCCAGTTCAGAAGGCTGAATAGTCTCTTTATTATAACTATATTTCAATACATTAATATATATTTAAAGAGGAGACACTAAAACTACGTCCTAACTTCTAACTATCACATCTAACTACTCACTCTAACTTCGCATGACTGACTCCCTCAGAGAGAGCCCAGACCCAGGTGCATTCCATTGGCCATCAGGGCCAAACAATGCCCACCACTATCCAATCAACCAATCACCTCAGATAAACAATTTCCCAATGCATTCCACATGGAAAACAAGGGACAGAAATAGAAATGGTTTTCTCTTTTCCTTCCCTCTCTGCTCCTCTTGAGGGAGCAGCAAATGTGGGTACTACAGATTCCCGGTTTTTTTTCTTCCTCAGGGAGGAGGAAAACAATTCAGACTGGAATCAGAACACTTGTAATTATGGCTTTGCATTCACTAAGCTTAACTCTGATAACTTCAACCTGGAATACTCTCAAGGGCAGAACAGGTGACTGGGTTTTGGTTTTTTTACCAAGAACCTTTGTTCAGCACATCCCTATGTCTTTCCAATGCCTTTTCCTTTAGTCCTAGATGTCCTCTTTAATCTACAGACACATCTCTGTAGTCTGGAAATTTTTCACCTATCTCCTCTTTGTGTTAGTAGGCACTGGAACAATTTTTCAGCACATCTGACCAGCACCCCAAGCAGCAATTCAGTCAGACAAACTTCCTGCTGCCTTCTGGAAAATCCTCATCCTGGGCATTTCCTGGCCAAAATGCTGGGTTTTGTCTCACCTGCACCAGCAAAGGGGGTTGGAATGAGTAACAGTGCATTAACAATGAGAAAATATCTGAAATATTTTAAAATATATTAAGTGCTGGTCACATAATGTGCTTTTCTAGATCAAAGCTTTTACCTTGCAAAAAATGTAGCTGTAACATCAGCAAAGAAAGCCACAGTTCTGGCTCAACTGTGAGCATTCCAGCTCAGAATGAAAAGGAATAATCCTGCATTATAGGCTTTAAAGCCTAGGACAAAGCCTCTCCTGGGCTCTGGCAGAATTGCCCATTTCACAGGAAGGATTCTGGATTCCCCAACAGTTCAGACTGCAGAGGCAGCAACACCAGCTGCCTCAGAGCTGCCAGTGAGCTCCCTCTTGGCAGTGCAAAAAGATGTGAAGTCACTATTACAACCTCCAGCTCCTCATTTCTCTGGGAAAAATCAGGCTTCACCCAAAACCTGAGCTGTAATTCTCCCTAGCTGCAGGTCAGAATGACATAATTCAACTCACAGCCATTCATCACCCCATTCAAACCATGCATTGGTTCTGTAGCCTCCACCATCAGTTATTTCTACAGCCTGTAATTTTAAAAAAGGTGGAAAACATGATCCTGGGGCTGGGATGGAAGGTACCTCTGACGATGAGGTCGGCAGCAGAGGCCACGCTGTCCACCTCTGTCTTCACCATGCACACGTACTTCCCACTGTGCTTCAGCTGGATGTTCCTGATCATTAAATCCCCTGAGGCACTCTGGGGAACACAGAACATTCATCAATGCAAACACTCCTCCCTTGCAGTTTAGTGTTTTCTTTGAAAAGGGAAAAGAAATCCACCAAAAACGTGAGGTTGATCAAAAGCTGCACTGCAGGACAGCAAATTCCTGCCCATCAGCAGCTCCATGTTTGTCTAGGAGCATTTTCCCAAAAAACATGAGGTGATGTCCCTTTTTTGGGAGAAATGAGCTCCAGCATGGGGAACTCATACTGGGAAGGCAGCTCCTGCCTGAACCCCCAGTAACCTCAGTGCCCTGTGACCACTTCTCTCAAAGCCCTAAAAAGAGAAAAATGTGTTTTCTGTGGCCATTACCAATTTGATTTCTAGACAGAATTCATGGAGTTTTTATCTGGAACTTTCAAGTCAAGTCATGACAGATTTTTAAGGAGTTCAAATGTGTAAAAGACAAAGTTGAATTCAGTCCATCCTCCAGGTTACTGTGAGCACTTTCATTTAAAGGTTGCACATTCTAGGCTAAATTTCCCATTTTACAAGCCCAAGTTCTACTCTTTGCTATTCACTGAGTATTTATTTAATCTTTAGTCTTTTTTCCCCATTGTTCTCTCTCAGATCACAGCATGTGGTTATTTCCTGGATCATGGGAAACAGAAATAAAACCTGAATGAAACTGTAACTTCCTATCATGTTAGGGCTCCTTGTGCAATGTTTGTTTTCTACACCACTGAACAGAGAACTTGATATTAAACCTTTGCTAAACAGTGTCCCTTAAAAAAAAATCTCCTCTTTGTGTCAGCTGAATACTGCCTTAACTCATTTCCAGTTGAATTTTCCAGGTGAAAAAATGCCTCAGTCAGATTTTAATTTTTAAATTATAATTTTCTGGAGAAGCAGCATTTTCTTCAAGGACAGAACCCTAATCTGTGGGTATTTTCAGCTATTTTGGCCACTAATTCATGGGCAAACAGTAGCCTGGGAGGAAGGCAAAGACATGCCTCTGAAGTTTATTTTAGTCTTGGAAAAAGCATGAACCTTTCAAAACATTTGATTATTTTTCTTTGTTTCAGCATTACAATGTCTCAATTCTTTATTCAACACAAGCTGAAGCCAATTCTGCCTGATTCCCTTCCATGTGTGTGCCTGGTCTTCTGTGAAAGCACAGATGGAAGTTGTTTGCAGGACAATTCAGTGCTGATTGCTTACAATAAATTAAAAGTTGAGTCAAATGCAATCTAAAATCCATCTCCTTGACTGGAAGTGGATATTAAGGGAATGCCCAACACCAGCAGAGAATGCAAGCAAATCACATCCTACACAAATTTCAGCAAACTCGATTTGAGACATCTCACCAAAGGGGAGAGGGGCTTCAAACAGAACAGTTTTACTTGAAATAAAGCTCAGCAAAATGTTAACACTGCATTTCAGTTATTTGTGGGGGTTTGGGAAGAGTCTCAAGGGACTGAGGGGGCAGCAGGAAGCTCCCCTGTGTTGCAGTAAAGCAGATGGGACTCAGTTTCTTCATGAGGGAAAATCCCATTCTTTTGGGACTGAGGAGGAGGAGAAGGAGGAGAANTGGGACTGAGAAGGAGGAGGAGAAGGAGAAGGGGGAGAAGAAGAAGGAGAAGGAGGAGAAGAAGAAGGAGGACGAGGAGAAGAAGAAGGAGGAGGAGGAGAAGGAGGAGAAGAAGGAGGAGGAGAAGAAGGAGGAGAAGAAGAAGGAGGACGAGGAGAAGAAGAAGGAGGAGGAGGAGAAGAAGGAGAGGAGAAGGAGAAGAAGAGAAGGAGAAGAAGGGAAGGAGGAGAAGAAGAAGGAGAGGAGAAGAAGGAGGAGAGGAGAAGAAGAAGGAGAGGAGAAGAAGGAGGAGAGGAGAAGAAGAAGGAGAGGAGAAGAAGGAGGAGAGGAGAAGAAGAAGGAGAGGAGAAGAAGGAGGAGAGGAGAAGAAGAAGGAGAAGGAGGAGAGGATTTTCAGCTCACCCCTCCAACCTTCTCGAAGTGCGAGGCGTCCCTCTGGAAGTCCGTGAGGGTCCCGTTGAAGTACCAGGTGAAGCTGATGTCCAGTAGGGGATCGTGCTGCACCTGGCAGGGCAGCACCACGCTCTCCCCCACGGTGACATCCATGTTGGAAGGTGCCAAGGTGATCCTGGTGGGCTCTGCAGGGAGCACAGACTTTGGTTATTGGCTATTTCTGCACTGCTGAGCTTTGCCTGCCACTGATATCCTCCCAGGTTCCTCAGGTGGGATCAGTGACAGCCACTTCCAAGGCTGGGAAGTGGGAATGGGAATGGAATGGGAATGCTGCCTGGAGCTTTGTGTCCTGGCCTTTCCCAGCAGGAGCTGCTGGGCACTGCAAAGGTGAATTTGAGCCTGCTGGGTGCAGCCAATCCACTGCACCAAGCTGAATCCAGGGGCAGGAATTGCCATAAGTGGCTCTCAGCAACCCCACTGGGTTTTGAAGCAGCAGCAGCCACTGGGCAGGTGAAGAGGTGGGAGTAAGGGAAGAACCTAATAAACCCCAGAAACTGCAGGAAATCCACTTAAGGAGGAGCACACTGGATATTTGGGTCCATACATCACACAGAACATAAATAGTGTCATTAAGAACAGCTGTTTGTTATTCCAGAATCACATTAATGGAGAAAAATTTCAGCTACTGTAAATACTGTAACAATAAAATTTAATTCTAGGAATTCTCTGTATATAATTTTATTATTTGTACATAAAGGGATATGAATCATTTAGGAGCACAGGCTGAAAGGATGAAGCTGTTAATTCACTGAACAAAGTAATTCTGTTTGGACCTATGAGATATATAGGATATGTAATGCAGTGGGATATTAGAAAATTCTGAGTTTGGTAGATCTTTTAGACATTAAAATCTTTCAAAAAGAGCATTATGAGAGAAGACATTTTCCAGATAAACTCACAAACTCTTGGCTCTTTTCATCCAGTATCTCAACCAGCAGCCAGGAATGGATGACTTGGAGGAAGGATCCCTCTGAACAATAATTCTGTATAAAATTTGCTTTTCAAAGACTGTGTTCTACTGCCTGTGGAGTCCCTGAATGCTCCCCTGCAGCTGGAGTTTCCACCCCATCTTTTACCATAAGCAAACAGCATTTAAACCTCTTTTGGGCAAAACAGATTTTCGACTGGAATATAAAATTACCTCTAAGATTTTTTTTGATTGACATGTTTTTTTCATAACAAATTAAAAACCCCCACGAACTTAAAAGCATAATTGCACTATTTAGTGTTTAGAGAAGTGAGAGGAGGGAGGGAAGTGTTCAGAACTCCCTCACATCTGAGAAATATCTTTGTCAAAGACAGAAAAATCCCTCAGTGTCTTTTACACTAATGAAAGAGCTGTAACAGCTATCCTTTTATCTTTATACATTAAATAAATAACTTCTCACACTCTTCACATTCTACTACACCACTGCAGGCTCCTGAGCCTGCAATCCCAGTTCCAGTGTCCCAGCTCACCCACCTGTAACTATCAAGCTGGTGGAGCCCCTGGCTGCTCCAAACTGGTTTGTGGCCAGGCAGGTGTAGCTGCCAGCATCCCCCTTGGTCACGTTGGCTATCCTCAGTCCTCCGTCCTTCAGCAGACTGACCCTGGAAAATTACCAGGAGATCTTGAAAGTCGCAGCATTTGTAGACAAAATGCTTTCATGCTTTACTGTTATCTCTGACATGTTAAACTCTATCAACAATTAAGAATAAAATGAGCTCCATGCCAGCTGAAAGCAGGACAATTACCAAGCTGGGGTTTGGAAATGTTGTGGGCATCCACTGACAATGCACAACAAATCTGAATCCAACCATGGACACATACATACTTTGGACATATCACTTTGGACACCAGTAGAACCAATTTTTTAAGAGATGTGGGCACATGTATGGGTGTGAAAGAGAGAAATCCCACGTGAGCTCCATCTTTTTTAGCTGCACCAATTGAAACTGGAATAATTTTCAGCTCTTTTGTTGTTTACCTCAAGCAATCTTGCACAGCAACTTTGAAATAACTGTGATTACCATGACAACTCCAGAGGGCTGCTCATGAACTTCCTTTGTGGAAGGGCTTGCAGGACAGAAAATTCCCTTCACCCCACACAACCTCCCAGAGTGAGAGCATGGAAAAGCAGGAAGGTGCTTATAAAATATGTGGAGGGACAGAGGAGCAGGAATGTCCCCACAGCAGAGGTGACATCCCAGACAGCAGCACTGCTGATGCACAGGTAAGGCTGATTTACTCCTTTTTCCCCTATTTCTTGTCTTCCCATCAGTTCTATCCACAGCTGCAGGGACTTCTACCCTAAGCCAACCTGCAGCAGCAAATTAACTGAATATATACAAAAATGTCCACAGTAATTAACAAATTTTAAAAAAATACCCATTTTCCTGATATGCCCAAGTCAAAAGAGCTGCAGAGCTTTTCTCTCACACCCCATCAACCCATCTGAGAGGCACCAAACTGGAGCACAGCACCTTGGCTGGATGGTGACTTGGAAATTTGGAAACTGAGCTGCAGAATGAACAGAGCAGCAAACAAACCCTCTCCAGGCAGAGCTCAGCCTGCATTAGGGCAGCTTTCCAGGGGAAGTGCCAGCTGAAAAGGCAGCAAATGTCACCAAACTTGACACTGCCACCTTCCCTCCCTCCCTCAGAAGAGCTGGGAGGGTTCTGCCTGCTCATTTCCACCTGCTGCTTTACTCAGTACAAAAGGAATGAATTCATCACACACCTCTGCTGCCCTGTTTATTTTCAATACTCTGAAGGTAAAACAATGTCAGCAGATCCCCAGCACTCATCCCAGCTGAGTGCTGAGGCCAAATTCTGGGATCAGCATGGGATCAGCTCTCCACAAGGCTGCAGTGAGGGGTGGCTCAGTCTCTTCTCCCAGGTGACAAGTGACAAGGAGCAGAGGAATGGCCAGGGAGGCTTAGACTGGATTTTGGGGGAATTTCTTCAGGAAAGGGTCATCAAGGGTTCAGTCACTGTTCAACACAAAATGAGTACACAGAAGTCTGATGGAATTTGACGGAGGAAAACAGTGTTTCATTTGGATATTTGATATTTATAGAATTCTAAAGGTGACCATGGATTGGAGGATGGAATTACCACATCTCCAACCACACTGGTCAAGAGATCAATCAATCAATCAATCAATCAATCAATCAATCATTCTCTCTCCACCTATGGAGAGGAATCTAAATTGTGCTATTTATACATGATATTGTGTGGGAATATGACTCGAAAATATGTAAACAGATCAGAAGGCTGAAGAAGTTTTATGAGAACTTTAAAAGTTTCAAAAGAACTATAAAAGAAAACTTAACACTTTAAAAAATCAGGGCAACAGTTCAGTGATCTTATCCTGCACACTTAACCCAAACCCACATTCCCTAAATGCAAATCCCAGCAGTGGGAGAACACCAGGGCTCTGGAATTCCACTGCCCCACTCCCTCAGCAGCAAATCCTCCTCATCCTCAAAGCCTCCTGGAGGCTGTTTTCACCCTCTGAAAGCAGCAACCTGCACTCTGCCACGGCTGCACTGCTCTGTACAAGAAAACAGAATTTTTGGGATGACAACACAGAAATATACACAACTTTTAAAGGCTTTTTTCTTAATGGGTTCAAATTGCATTTTGTATTTCCCTAAAAAGGGTTTTTCAGCTCTCAGTGCTGTAGCTGAGCTACTCTTCCTCTGGGCAAAGGTGGTGCAATAATGAAATTAGCAGATGCAAATTACAAGAGATAACAAGTCACCCTGTTAGAACAACAGAGAGAAGCATTTTATTGGAGTGAGAAAGAGAGCAATAAATAGGCAGTTTAATCCATTTATAACCACAAAGCATCCTGAGGTACCTCAGTTGATGTGGTGGCATTTGAGGTGTTTTTTCAAGGCAGGATGTGCCTCACCAGTGACTTCCCTGAGGTTCATTAACTTGTTTTGGAAAATTCCTCAGTCATATTTGGCTGCACTTTGTGTTAGATGGAACATTTAAAATTAATTAAACCGTGCCATATGGTTTATAGGTATTTTAAATGCGTTAAAGACATGAGTGATACATTTTATAGGTAATTAGAATGACATCAAAAAAAGGTGTTAAAATATATCAATTATGGTTACAAGCAAGTGCTGTTGCACTTTCTAGCTGAGGCTTCATCTGCTTTGATGCAATTTCCAACAGAAAAAACACAAAACTAAAGAAACCCCAAGTGTTGACAAAGCCTAAGATCAAACAAAGGAAAAAGTAGGATTGGGGAATAAACCTGAAAATGTCTATTGTTTAATTAAAACAAATCACTTTTAGAGTGCTCTGAGCTACCTGCAAGCCCAGGTTGCCTAAAATAATTAAACAGAAAGCTTATTAAAACCCTGATCTATAATTAAGAATAATTTTTTTTTTCTAGAATTAAAAACAAAAAGCAAACAATACATGGAAAAAAATCAATTAGAGAAAAATAATATAGTTGAAATAAAATCTTTACTGGTAAATTAGAAAAAGAGCAATGCTCCACTTTTTCCAATTACAAAACAGTAAATGCAGCTCAGAGCCTATGGAAACCCCAAACTCAAAAATAGCTCTGCCCCTCCTGCTGAAACAGGAGACAAACCACAGCTTTTAGTTTAATTAGAATTATTCAATGTTCACACACGGTGCTGGAACACTGCCAGGGAGAGACCCAGACCTGTGATACACACAAATAACAATCCAGCCTTTGGCATTCCTCTATCTACAGGTGTTTTTCCAAAACATTTTGCTTAAGGCCAGCAGTTTTCCATGGAAATTCCATTTTCCACAACCTGCACCCTCCAGGTACCCTGGCAAACAGCACAAAACCTTCAGCCCTGTAAAAGGGACCATGGGGGGAAGTGATGGTCCTAAATCCACCTCAGTTCCAGCTGGAGATGGATTTAGGACCTGTTTGGTCATCAGATCGAAGCATCACTGACAAACTCATCATCTCTCACTAATTAATGAGCAAAATTGGGGGAAATTGATGTTTGGGGAGATTCTTTTTCTCTACAGTCAAATAAAACCCTCTTAACTCACCCCCTCACCCTGATATCGAGGTCAGCAGGATGGGGAGAAGGATTAAACAACTCCAGGACTTTGGGCTTCCTGACTGGAGAGAAATTATACCTCTTTATACACTTATTTAAAAATTATACCTCTTTATATATTGATATTTAGAGAGAGAAGGCAGAATGTGCCTCCACTGAAACTTGGTGTCATTAATGCAGCTGCTAAGGACTGCAGACCTGTTCATCTTCCCAATCAGTTTATTACTGAGCTACCAAACACCATCAAACTCAGGAATCATTGCCTGTTTCATTTCTCACATTATTCAGCAAAAAAAAAAAAAAAACAAGGCAACTATTTTAGATCCTTATTGATATGGTAATAAACACAAACACATTCCTTTCCAGTTCATAACACCTCAGTGCAAAGGAACAGTGGAAAAGTGGGTCAAAACTGTCTTTTAATGTATCAATCAAATTCCAGCTAAATGAAAGCAGATTAATTAACAGGCAAGTCAGCAAAATAAAATCCTATGCAAGTACTGGTAAGTAAATGCATTACTTTTCATATCACAGCATTTCAAACTCTAACACAAAATGAATAAAAATATTGAATTCAAATTGCAAGGAAGCTAAAACCATTAACTAATACTTCTAAGTATAGTGCAATTTTTTATCAGGAATTATTTCTTTCCTCCTTTCATCTCCCATCACTTGGCCACAATGAAAGCTGCTAAAACTGGAGTTTTCCTAAGGGGATTCCACTGGGAAGTCTTTTAGTGAAGTTTTTGCAGCATCTTCTCATCTTTTTCAAGTCTTAGTAAATGTAGAAATATCTAGGAATAAAGGTGAGTTTGTTTAAAGGGGAATTATTTTTAAATGCTGCTCTGCATTTTCACAAAATCCTGGTTTTTAACCCTCTTCCAGTCAGGTATTTGAGCCAGGAGCTCAGACACACTGCAGCTCACAGGCAGTGACTGTCAAGTACAAACTGAAAATTAAAAGTCATGTACATACATAAAACATTTAGGAAATCTTGGAGGGGTGATGTCTGGACAACAGCTGTTTTAGTATTTATTCTGGTTTTGGTGAGTTAAACCAGCATCAGGAGCATTTAACCTTGGTTAAGCATCTAATCCTCCTTTTCTGGAGGATAAAAAGACAACAAAAATTCATCCATTTGGAGGTGGAGGTGTCTCAGGCACCCGACAAATTTAATTCCCATTTTCTGTCTTTCCTTTTGCATGTTATCCTGTGCTTTCACTTCTCTCTGCACTCCAGTGCTCTTTAATGTTTAGCTCTCTTTATTAAAGATATTTTAGAAAAAAAAATAAATCACAAGTTCGCAAAATTAACAAGGAACAAGATTGCTTTCTTCAATGCTGAGCGATTTCTCAGCCCAGAGCTCATGAATCCATTTTGAATTATATTTTCTCCCCTCCACAAGACACACTATATTCAGCTCATTTAATTAAAATTTACTGAGTCATTATCCAAATCTTCTACATACGGAAAAAGCAGCACCATTTAAAAATAAATTAAGAACATGAGCAACAGTGCCATCAAAATGAAATTCTCTCAGGCTTCACTAAAGCATTGTGGTCAGTACCTCACTGAAACCCAAGTTCTCTGATGACAAGAAATTCAAGTATTTGTGCTTTATCTTTATTATTCAAATAGGAGACATCTTAAGACATATAAATTCTAGCCCTGCTGCTGCAAATGTAATTAAAATTCAGCTCCTTTTGCCTCCTCACCTCTCCCAGGTGTTGTCCATGCTGGACCTCTCTTGTGGGAGGAATTCATTCTTCCTGCTTGCAGCAATTAAAGAAGAGGAAACCCTCCCCAGAAGATTTCTCCACTGGAAATGGAGTTCAGGGCTGAAAAACGTACTGCTAATTTGAAGCCCTTTCCTGAATTGCAGGAATTTGTAGAACTGCATGAAATTCACGAATTGCAATTATTCACAGCAGACAGTAATGAACTCCAGGGTTTTCTGCAAAGAACCTCACTCTGCTCTTCTCCAAAGGCAAGTTTATTTCATTTAGATTAATTCAGGATTACTGCCTTGTTATTGTGCTTCCTCTGGAAGCCATTTACAGTATGTTGTCAAAAATGCACGCTCTGGGTCATATTTTGGAATTACCTGCACTTGGCAGAAGTAACAGCTGTAATTTATGTTCATAAAGCTAAAGCAGGCAGCATCAGATTCAATTCATTTTTGGAAACTGAGTGTTGATTTCTTCAGCCTGGTGCTATCACCCCAAATGAAACTGATACCATTCTACTTTTTATGGAAATGGAACTGGGACAAAAGCTGGGAATTTTCCTGAATAGACAAAATCAGGTGCTGTGTGTTTTCTGCACGTATTTTACAAAAGTAGTCATAAAAATAAAACTGATTGAGATCCATCAAAAGGCAACAAGTTTCTCATAAATTTCAGAGGTCATTGTTCAATTTAATACATTGATATTGTTTAATTAAAGGCTAGAAGTATTCAATAACCAAGCAGTGCAATTTTGAAGGGGATTTTGCTGGCCTGCTTGCAGGCAGGCAGCCAGTCAGGCTGTGGCACCATGTCCAGCTCTGCAGCAACAGATGCCCCAACTTCTGCCAAATTGTCACATTTGACAACACTTAACAGCAGAACACATGAAAACTCTTGAGGCCCCTGTGAGCAAAGAGCCAGGGCAAAGATGGCAGTGCCCAAAGCTTCTGGGGACAAGGAGACAGCTCCAGCCTTATGATGGCACAAATAAAGGTCTCCACTGAAGCCTCTCCTGGTTTTATCTATCTGGGAGCAACTTCTGTGTTTAAAAACTGCAGAAGAAAAGCACAACACGGTGTTTTACAGGAGTAGGACCAGAAGAATTCTGTCTAATTTAGAAGCAGGTTCCTGATGCCAGGCTAAGCTTTGTACAAATCAAAACCCAGTCCTAGAGAAGCAGGCACACACTCCTTAAATCCCACCCCAGTGCCATGGCAATCCTCCTTCAAACCCTCACGTTTGCTTTCCTCAGTGTCATGTCTGGCCCCCTGGACCCTCTCTGCCCATGAATTACCCTGCCAAGCACAGGGTGACACCAGAGGACACGCACAGTCAGCCTGTCCCCACTGCTCCCAGCACACACTGGGACCTTCCAGAGCTGCAGCCTGTGCCTAACTCAGGCAGAAAGGCTGACCTGGGCCCAGAGTGAGCTCCCAAAAACCACTTCTGGCTCCTCTGAGCGTGCACAGCCTGTGCAGAGCACTGCAGGGCTGCAGCTGGAATGCCCAAAGTGCCACACTGACTGCAGCCAGGCTAAATCACACCTGTGACCATCCCAATCACACCTGTGACCATCTCAATCACACCTGCGACCATCTCAATCACACCTGTAACCATCCCAATCACACCTTTCCTCCAAGGAGCTTCTGTGCTGCTCCAGCTCACTCCCTGCAACTCCCAGCCTGGGTAAATACTGAAATGTAGAACAGAAAGGCTGGGAAGTCAGCAATGCCCAGTGTGGGAGAGCCCTGCATTATCTTTTTATACAATTTAACCAGCACACTTGTGCACTCTCAGTTTATGACTAATTCTATAATGCTTTAATGGGTATTGCTGGAAAAAAAACATTTATATGTTGTTGGAAATCAATAGCTGGGGACATGGGTGAATCCCCAACTTTCCCCTGAGAATTACAATCCCAAAACACATCCACTATCACCCTAACCCTCACAAATAAACCTGCACAATGATGGCACCTGTTATCCCTGGCAGGATCATGGCTGCTTGGAAAGAACCTGGACGTGCATTTTCCTTTCCTTTTCATCTGCTACTCTTGACCTCCAAATTAACTTTTCTTTCTTTTCTCAGCTATATCATCCCCATGGCTGTAACACACCTCAAATGCCCCTTTGCCAACATTTCCAGAGCGTTTTGTTGAAGCCTTTTATTTTCTACCAGCACCTGGTTCTCTCTAAATCAGGCTCAACTCTACATTAAACTGAAAACAAAATGTGACCCTTGACCACAGAGAAAGCAGCACACTCTCAGTGCTCTCATACCATCACAACAAAAAAGCCAAGCAAAAAACCCCAGGCCCTCCAGACTTCAGAGAGATTTTGCAAGTGTTTGGATCTCCAGCTGACACTACTGCACAAAAGGACACAAAAAAGCTTCTTGTAAGATTAGAACAAATAAACCAATGTAACGTGATACCTTTCGTTTTCCTGTAGCTGCTCACCTCCCTTCTTCCAGGAATGTTTGGCCTTAGGGAAAGCTTTGGGCTTGCACTCAAAATCAACTGTGCTGCCTATCTGAACCTGGATCAGTTTCTTCATTGGACTCTTGGAAAAATCTGGAGCAGAAGCTAAAACAGAAGGGGGAGTAGCAGTGAAATAAAGCACTTTTAATGATATGACTGATACTACTAGTTAGCACTTACAGAGCACTGCTCAGACTCCAACCATAACTAACACCATTCATTAGCTCAGACAGATCTTCTATTGGGCAATTAGGCATTTTCTCCTCCTTTTTTGTACCTCATCCTGCTACCAAAGGTCTCAGCTGTGCAGGTGAGCACCCAACAAGGCAAGCACAGAAGATCACAGTGACTGAAGCTCAATGAACCCAGTTTCACGTTCAGCACCTGCCCAAGTGGATGCTCTGCTGAAGGGAGCAGATTTATCTGATCAATCTAATCAGTGAACCTCAGGGAACTGGAAGGTTCCCAGTTCCATGTGCCAATGCCTGTCAGATGACAGGAAAGGACAGTGCAGCTCATTCTGAGTGAGGTTTTCATGAATTAAGTTTCGAGGAGGCTCGTGGCCTCTCCCTACAGTAACACTGAAATTGGAAGGGAAATTCAGTGTTTGAGGAGAGCAAGGCTGAAGGAGCCTTGTGTGCTCACCCACACCACAAAGGAAATAACCTGTGTCCCCAGAACACAGCCACAGCTTAGCTGGGATTGTGCTGGAGGGAGAAATGGCACAGGTGTGTCAGTCCCCAGCCCTGTTCCCTCAAACAAACAGCTGTCACTATTCCAGCCCCAGGCAGGCTGGGTGGCTCAGTGTCACTCCCTGTCCCTGGCTCCTGAAGGGCTGCACACTGAGGTTTTTAACCCCATGGTGTCCCTGAGCCCCCCTCAGAGGTGAGAGCAGCTGATGAAGCCAGCACCACCTCCAGAGCACACCAGAGGTTTTAATCCCAAACCCCCAGCCCTGCTCTTCCCCTGGTGAATAATTTATCCTGCTCTGTTTTAAATGAATGATTGGCCTGGAAATCCTCTGGCAGCAGATGACTCAACTCCTCAGCTCTGCAGATAAAGGCATCAGGTTGACAAAAACGTTTTATTTCAGTGACAGCAGCTGAGTGAGTTAAATCTGAGGTGCAATCTGAGGGGGTGTGGAGAGGGATAATGAGGTTTGTGTTTTAGTGAAAAAAGGATCATCTTACCTACAACCCTGAGCTCTGCACTCGAAGAGATGACACCATGTTTATTTTCAGCTATGCACTGGTATCTGCCAGAATCTGTCAGATTTAGATTTGATATTGTAAGTGCACCATTTTCAATTTGGATCCTTCCCTGAATATTAAGAAAAATATCTTTATTGATGATATATTTCCTGTGAAAAATTTAAAATAAGTAAGGAATAGAAATAGGACAGCATAAATACAACGAATAGGGTAAATGCAAAAGCATAATCATGAGAACAGTTCTAAAAGAAGTGGCAGGACTGCAGCTTGGTACAACAGTGGTGATCAGATATGGAGATTGATGCAGTGTATGAAGTAATTCTTCAAACTTGCCCAGCTGCACCAAGGTCTGGCAATCTCAAATGCCCTTTTATTTCTCCAGAAATACTGACAGAATCCTACCAGCCCCCTCAGACAGACCAGACTATCCAAACAGTGCAGATGGCACTGGCATTTCACACTATTTAAGAGATTTCACAAGTGCCACTTGCTAATGAGCTCTCTCTAACACTGCAGAAAAAATTCCAGCAGCCATTAAACCAAAGACACAAACTGAAGTGCCTTGGAGCCAGCACAGCTACTCAAGTATCTGGGACTTCTCACCTTGCTTATTCTTGGAAAGCTCAATTTCAGCAGGGAGTGACTAATCTGAGTGGCAGAACTGGTGACAAAAGGAACCAGTGAGAAAGACAAAACCAAAGGAGCAGCAGCTTTGGGGAACAACCTTTGGGGGAAACCAGAGACACAGTAATGCACAAAACCCCAAAGTGCCAGCCCAGAAGTATTTTCTAAGGGCTGTTTTTTGGATCTGGCCCAAGCACAGGGTGACTCCAGGACAGCTCAGCTCCTTCCCTGACAGGTCCTGTCCCAGCTGAGCACGAGGGGCTCAGACAGACAGACAGACAACAATCCCAAAGGGGAAAAAGCTGAGTGTCCATGTCTTGATCTCCTCTGCAGCATCACAAGCTGCTGTTCTTAGGGAAGATCTGTTCATGGAGAAGGGGAGAGCTGAGTGGAACAAGCCCCAGAGGTGTTTGTGAAGGAGACCCAGCACAAGGGATTGATTACTGCAGTCAAGGAGCAGAGGACACCTGATCACTGCACACAGAGAACTCTATTGGTGCCTGCTGGATCTCAAAGAGCTCCTTCACTGTTTCCAAAGAAGTCACAGCCAAAAGGCTGGACAGCAACACTCCAAACTGGAGAAAGGGGGAGACTGACTGATTCCAAGGCATTTTTGTACTTCCTGAGGTAAAAAAAAAGCCCATTATTCTGTATGACACAGCAACAATGCCCTTAAATCACCCAGAGGAGATTTTGTGCTCCCTCATTTAACCTGTCCACAAAACACCACCACTCCTTTTAGCCAGCACGGATGTAAGAAATGCTTCCCAGTGCTCTGCTCATTTTTCAGAACCATGCAGTGAATTCACCTGAGAAGGCCCCTTCTCCCCCAAAAGTCAGTGCTGAGCACAAGGCACTGGCCAAGGGCAGAAGTACCTGGAGTTCATTTTCCTGATAACCTGAAAGGGGCTGTTTTCCAAGAAGTAGTGAGATTTAAAATCAATAAATAAGGGCTATCAGATCCAGTTCTGCATTTCTGACCTTCCCCCTTCTAAGTTCAACCTCTCTTCCCTGTTACCAAATGCATTATTTTCAATTAATTTACTATGACAGCTGCATTAAAGCAAATATCTAGGTTATGTTGCTGTTTATATTCCATTCTTTGCAACAAGTAGTGGTAAACCCGTGAATCTTCAGGAGTTTTGTCAAGAAGTTGGAAAATATTTTCTTACTGCCCTTAATGAAACGCCAGCTGCAAATATACTAAAATAATTCAAGCTCTCCATCCCTTATTTATAGTTCTTTATTTATAACATTATTAAACTTCCTTCTCCAGTCATTCCTTACGTGTTTCTTTCTGTGGTTCTACTGTTTTTGAATCTGCTTTTAGCTGGAATGTTTCTGTACAACATAATTTGTCTTTGCAGCTATTGAGGCTTCATCAGGATGCTCTCAAACAATACAAACCTGGTATCAAAGACTTCTCATGACTAATACCAGGAAACTCTGGATTCTCTTATTTGCATGGATATTGTTAATTTTACACAGCACCACTTCTTCCAAAGGGATTGTTACCTCTATTGCCAGCTGCTCTCCATTCTTCAGCCACCTGTAGGATGGTTTGGGCTTCCCACTTGCTCTGCAGTCCCAGTACAAGGTGTCCTCCACAGCAACTTCCACATCCTTTATGGTCTGGATCCAGTGAGGCTTTGCTGCAGGTAAAACACACAACACAGACCCTCACAAGTTATTGCTCCAGATCAGAATCAAAGGGTTAATGGGCAAAGAACTCATCAATTTTCTGCACAGACTCATCTGTACCAACAGAGCTTCCCACCGGCCCTGCTTCAAGCCCTCTGATGAAATAAATCACTTATTATTCCTCTTACACATTTTTATTATGAGCACTTAACCAGAAGGAAACTGAGAGTACAGATCACTAAAGCTGGACTAGTGAAACCAGTATTAAAATCACTAATGATTAAACAACATCATTTTGGAATTGAGGCAAATGTAAGAGAAAGACATTAATGGCAAGACTGAAATTAAATAAGTGATGTGGCTAAATCATCAAATTAATGCTGAAGAGAATCCTTTAAGTCCTAAAAAAAAATAATAGTATGTCAGCCTTAGTGCTAAATACCATTTAAATTGCTCTCTAATGCAAGGCAGCACTTAACTGGATGAAAACATGGATATATGAGATTGTTTCTGAAAGTAGAAGTCTTGGCACAGAATTTGGGTAATGCAAAGCAGTAGAATCAAGTCCATAAAAATCATTATTTTTAAGCCAAAATTTGAAGCAATAATACCAGACATCCTTCAGAATTTACCCAAAATACAGTTAAAACTGTAAAGATATTTAAAACATCCATTACAGCTTTCACAGCAAGGAGAAAGCTCACTTGGCAAATAAACATCAATGCATGAAAGACAACAGTAATTTATTTTTATTCCTTTAGTGCTGTTTCACACATCAGTTCAACACTGTCTTATAGGTAATTTGTGACTCTTCTTTGAATTTATTTAATTTACTAGAAGGTTTATAATCTCAGCCTATTCTATTTCTCCAAGAAAAGATAAATTCTGGACACTGCCTATGGATAAAACAGAAGAAAGAGCAGGATGAAACTTGGCTGCAAACTCCAAGCTATGGGCAAAGAATTTTCCAGAGTCAATTTGCTTATCTTAAGTCAGGAATTCGGGAAAATCTCTTACCACCCTCATATGGAAACAACAGGGAGAAAACAAGTCCCTGGTGATGTAGGAAAATATTATTTAATACATGAGTTTAGGAAGCACAGAAGGTCAGAATAATTCCCACTGAACTTCCCACTGCAATGGAGCTCAGCAGCAATTAACTCAGGCCAGGGAATTAATGATTTGCCCATGGGCACAGCTGAGAGCTGAACCTTTCCACTGCCACAGCACCAGCCAAGCCAGGTCTGGATCAGGGCTGGCACTAATTCCATTTTGAAAGATTCCCTGTTTCCTAGCATGGAACTTTCCTTTCAATCCCAGGTTCAGCAATGCAGTGAAAAGACCTCAACACGACCATGTACAGCACCAGGCTTTTATGATAATCATTATTAATCTATTTATGATTTATGTATCCATATTTAGGGTTAACTTCTTACAGAACTTCCTAAAATGTATTCACTGAGGTTTCAACTACTAATAAATACTGGAATTCAATCAATATTTGCTGACACCCTCTGAATATTACTTTTTTTTTCACACCTTTCACTGACTTGGAGATAATTTATTTTCTGCACCCTCTTTATCAAGGTCAGCTGCAAAAGACAGGATGGTGACCTTCGTGTCACATGGATGTACAATTTCACTGGAATTAACTGGGGTTAAATCTCCAAAGTTCATGTTACAACACTGGAGTTCAAGACAGCCCTTGCCTCATCCCACATTGTCACTGGGAGTGTTTGCCCCACGTGTGTCAAGGGAGTGAAACCTCAGGGCTCCATGTAATGAGCACTTTGCACACCTAAATATTTATGCAACAATCAGCAGTGCTTGAATTACTGATGGATCCATACACGTGGAATATTTAACATCTGCTGCCTATCTCCACTTGAAAGTAGGTTAAATATAATCTATTTTCAAGCCTAAAGATCCTGGATTCAATTCTACCAATAAAAAAATCATTGTCTATCTAATCTTGTTTCAGGACTGTGCCAGGCAGTCTCCATAGGAGGGTCTCCCAAGTTCCCACACAACACAATAAAGCAGAAATGCACAGAACAGCTTCCCAAGGCACAGGGTGAGAAATCCCTGCTGCTTGCCCATCCCCAAGAGAGTGCTGATGCACCCCAAATTGATTTCCTGGAGGAAGGCTCTTTTTCTCTTCCAATTCCTGATGGAAGAGTTGAGCAGGAAGAAAAGCACCATTTTCAATGTCTTTGAAAGAGAACAATTTGACCAACCAGCTCAGAATTGAAAAGGCAGCTCAACAGGGCCAATTCCAGCTGGGAATACTCTGACTCCTGGCCAGGACAAAGGTGCTTCATTGTGCAGAAAGAAAGTCAGGTATCAGCAGCTCTGATACTGCTCAGACACCCTCCCAAAACAGGAGCAGGACTTGCCAAGCCCAGCACTGCCTCTTCTTGTTGAGCTCTGCCTGAGGACACCTGAAGGACCCTGAATAATTCAAACATCTTTATTCCTCTCAAGGTTTAGTCACTGCCAGGCAAATTTTACTGCCCAAAAGATCTGATCCCACCACCACTGCCACATCCGTGCTCCTGAAGGAAGAGCTGCTAACAAAGCCTCATTTTCTCCTGGAATTACTGCAGAGTTACTGTGAAACCTGGATCTTCCTGAGGAGAGGAGCCACTTCTTCCTAAAGCAAGGAACAGGTAAGCAGCACATCCTTACTGAGATTTAAAAAAAAAAAAAAAAAAGACATTGTCCTGTCAGCCAAGAGGTT
>VXBC01011284.1:1293616-1317323 GCA_013399945.1 Ploceus nigricollis
TGTTTCCTTGCTCAAAATATTATTTCATGCTTAAAAAAGGAGAAAATAAAAAGAAAAAAGATGTCCAGAACAGTGTGAGGAGGTGGAGAGATCTGGAGATGCAGCAGGAAAAGAAGCAGCCTCATTTCATTGCTATGATATTGGGTTAAGTCAAGAGTGGACCCACTGAAATCAGTCACTGGGATTATGGCAGCCATGCAAAGTGGATTCCAGTTTAATTGGGTCCTTCAACCCATGAATAAGCACTCCTGGAAACCTAATTCCCCACTCAACACTTATTTTCACTGACTCCCTTAAAAAAAGGCTGGGGCAATTCTATCCCCATGCCCCACCACCTCATTTTATATTTATTGTCCTTTACAAAATTGCACTCTTATTTTCCAAAATAAAAAAAAAAAAGAAAAAAAAATCATATTAAACAACTTGTGGTGTGATTTATTATGTTTACACCATTTGCCTGTTGCTGATCTTAGGGCACCTCCAGGGACACAAACTCACTCCCTTTCTGTCAATTACAAGTTTTCAGTTGATTTTCTGTTATAAATGGAAGTAATATGTCTCTCCTGGGCTTCCTCTGAGTTCTAAGCCTTTGCTTTCCAATGCATTTTTTCCTTATTTGGCGACCATACATGGATAAGGTATTGGAAATTACAGTTATTACTCAATTTTTATTTGTTTACTACGTCTTGGTTGGCGGCTTCTCTTTATTTTGCATTATTTGATTATTATTTACTGTGCAGTTTCCAACACACTCAGCACGTTCACACTGTTCCAGGCCTTTTGTGCACCTAAGTACTCAATTAAAAAAATGCTTATAAAATTACCTGTCATTTTTAAACCTGAATTCTTTATGAAATTCAACAATTAAATCACCACGGCCTTTGAGGTTTACCACGGTCATTTCCTGCTATTTATGAACCTTAAAAAAACCCAAATTACTGTTGCTAAAGCAACATAATGGGGTAAAACCCACACATTAATTGTTTTTTAACTATGTTTGAAGTCAAGCTTTAAGCTTATGCGTGTCTTTTTGAAAACATGGCTTTAAATTATGTTTAAAGAATTTCAGAAATATAGAACTTAAAGAAATTACACATTTCTTCTAAGTGAGACTGAAACACTTCACTGGGAGATCATTTACAGAAGCAGGATGATTTTACTTCTTGTAAACAGAATTTAAGTGACAACAGAAGTGGTGGAAATCCCAAACTGTAATTAAATTCAGGAAGTTGGAAAAGCAGAAGTTTAGGGGGGGAAAAAAAGACCTAGGATCAAAAGGAGAAGGACAATTCACAAAGTTAATTTTATCCACTATTTGCATAAATAATGCCAGCTCTTGCTCCTTGTCCTCTGGGCCATCACCTTTTTACACCTGCTTAATATCTACCTGTCAGTCCCATAATTCACACCTAAATGAGACTTCTAAACTAGCCACAAGTAAGTGATGTGAACAATGTTCTTCTGAACCAGATTTAAAATGTTCCAAACTGACTGGATTTCAATTAGCCAAGTGGGTGTTTCCAGAAATAAAGCTGGTAAAAAATGAATATTCTTGATTTTGGGGAGCATGGAGCTGACTGAACAATAATTCAAGGTTAAAAAAAACCCCAAAAATTGAGAAACACGAACAAACAGAAAAAACCAACCACCAAAACATAAAGAAGTTTCATGTCAATCATTGATACTCAAATCCCAATTATTTCATGCACTCCTCCAGCTCTGATCTTACAATATTCTGTAGCAGAGACACAAGGAGAAGCTGAAATATCCTGGAATTTTGTGTCTCCAAATGGCTCTCTGCCTATCCCACAGGATGGCACGTGGCTCCTGGAAAACTGTTTCCAAGAAAGTAATCAGACAGAATTTAGCAATGACAGAAACTGCAATTAAAAGCATGGAAATCTGCAGCAAACAGCTATTTTGAATGATCTACCTTAGGTTAAAAATCATGGGAAAGTAACACTGATTTTGAGAGGATAATAACAGACTCCCTAATTAAGGCAGAAACCAATTAGTTCATCATTTGGCCCAATTTCAGCTCCAAGTGTGATGAAATGGCAGAAAAGGGAGCAGTTTGTGGATGAGCATCACTCGGGAGGGAGGAGCTCTGAGAGCTCACACTGAGCATTCAGGCTGGGTTTTGTGGGACAATCACCCACAAAAATGTCCATTTATCACCCCTGCTGCAGCTCTGGCTGTCTGCACAGGAACCTCTGGGAAAGTGCAAATAAATTACCTAAAGCAGGAAATTAATTAATGAGGTAAAAGTGCATTAAGGTACCAGAGGATGCTCTGGGGGTGCAAACTGTCCTCACTCACCTCCCTGCAGGCAAATCCTTGGATTATGGGACTGGGATACTGAAATGTCACTGCCCCCAGGGGTATAATTTGTTTTATTTTACATAAATTACTTCAAGCTTCTCCTTAATACTTTTCCTTTCTCACTTGGGGCAATTTTCCTGCACTTAGTGCACCACCTTGAGCACCTCACCCTGCCCTGGGCCAGCCCCCACCAGCAGCTGCTCTTGCTGTCACCTCCCCTGTGCCACAAAACATCTCCCTCATTTCTTCTGGCAGATGTTAAAGGTTGCTTTCCAAATAAAAATCTCCTGCTCTGGAGGTGTAGGACCAGGTGTTTATGTGCTCCCATAACATATGTGTAAACCGGAGCTTAAAATGTCACGAGGTGCCTCTGTCAGATATGGCAGCACTTTGGCAATGAAAAACCAGTTTAGGATATTATTTGAGATAAACTGTACATCATTTCAAGGGTTTAGGGTATATTCTTGCACATATTCAATGCTCAGAAATTAAAAACTATCCTAGGTATGTGCAGCTGGGAAAAACAAACCAAACCAAGGCTCAGAGTGCATTTCCAAGGGGGATCCTGGGATGTTGGCATTCAGGTAGCTCTATCACTGATAATGAAAAAGTCTTTAGCTGCAGTCACACTTCAGAGAACAAACGGGGCTGGTATTTACTTTTTGCCCATGTTCTCTATATAAAAATAATGACAATTACAAAACCTCTATAGCAGGGCTTGAACTGTGGCCTCCAGGAGTGATGTGAGACAGTGAGATCTGCTTAAAATAGGTGCAGTGTTTTCCCAAGCACTGAAATTTCACCTGAACTCTGCAGAAAAACTCTTTTGGCTAAATTTTTGTTTATACCAAATGTAAACTGCGTGATGGGAATGCAAGTCCAGCTACAAAAAGTGAAGAAAGTATCCCCAGAAATGAATTTTATTCCAGAGTACAATGGCAACACTCTGATTTGAAACTAACGTACAACATTAATTGTTTTGGCATAAAAGGTGAATTATTTTATAGCTAAAATATACCAGCTCAATTTTCAGCCTGCTGTGCAGGTAATCAGGCATGCAACTTGTGTGTATGGAACAGCCCAGAACAATGAGAGCAGTGAGACACAAGCACACACAATATCTTGCAATTCCAATCTACTCATTTAATGAGAATATTGAAATGTTTCAGCTGAAGCTGCAAGGTTCCTACTTCAGGCTAAAACCCCATATTCATTTTTAAATGAAACGGGGTAAGAGTCCACTAGTTATTTTGATTTTGGAATGAGCTTTAGTTTGATGTAAAACCAGATGTAACTCTTCAAAAATACTGCGTTGTATTTTTTTATGCTGTTCCCCAGCCACAGAACTGGCCAAGAGGTAACTGCACACAGTGATCACAGGGATGTCAAACAGCCACTGAAGGTCCCTTGTTCCCTACACTAAAATAATTCCTGGAGCTTTTCTAAATCATCCCAAGCAAGGCTCAGCACTGTAATTAAAGCACCAACATTTCTCAGCTCATCCTTGGGAAACAGATGCTCCAGACTGGCAGCTGATTTCTTTATTAACACCAACCCCCTCCTGGTCAGTCCAACACCAAAGATTCCCTAGAGAAGGGCTCAGCACGTGGCCCTGCCTGCTGGCCAGGGACCATCAGCCAGGAGCAGCTCTGAGCCTGAGCATCACTCTCCATCCCAAAGTGCTCCCCAGCTGGCAGCTGGATCACCCCTGGCTGCTCCCAGATGTCAGTGAGAGCCTGACACAACAGCTCTGCTGCACTTGGCTTCCAGGGCTGAATAAAAATCCCCGTTTTGGTTCCCCTGGAGCTGTGCAGGAGACGGATTGGTTTCTGCTCATCACATTTCTGCACTAATTGTTCCAGACTGGCTGTGTCATTCCAGGAGTCCTGGCTCTGAGCACGCTGCTCCCACTCTGGAAGCAGGCAGAGAAGTAAGAAAGTGCTTTAGGAAGCAATATGTAAATACATCCCCATTAGCCACATCCATTTCAAGTGACAAATTGTTCTTTTAATCACCTCCCTAGAACTTTACATTTAATTGCTGAGAGCATTTCCAGAACTCTGTTGTGCTTTTTCAATAGCTGGAAGTATTTTAAATTGCTTCCTGCCTATAATAATTTTGAGGATAAAATAGGCCATAGTTTAGTTTATTGCTGAACTAAAATAAATCTGATTTCTTGTGAATGTTAAATATTAGGGATATAAACCAAGGGAAACTAATGGAAATAACCAGAAGTCAATTTTCAAAGTAAAGCACCAATATTTATACGTGGAAGCAGTACTTAGTGACACTTTCATTTGGTACTCTTGCACTCTTTTAGGAGAAGGTACTTGATAAAACCCTTGTGAAAAACAAAAATTCCTTCCAGCACTCTTGTTCTGAGTGCTGGGATCAGCTGGGACTGTGTGCTGGGACTGCAGCCACCTCCCTCCTCCTAATCAATTATCCTGTTTGCAAAGAAAAACCCAAATATTTTAGTAGAGAAGATAATAAAGAGCTGGAGGAGAAATATTCCACAGTCACAATTTAGGCATAAAAACAAACTTGGTGGAGAGCCAAACGCAGTTTCTGTCTCCACTTTTCTCCTTTTTTCCCCAAGGCAGAACTGAGATACCTGGGACTGTCTATGTGAAAAGGTTCAACCTGGAATTTTTTTCTTGCAATTTGATTCTTCCTAATCTACTTCTCCCTTTTTCTTTCCATCCCCCCGTTCTTCCAAGAGATACCCCACAAAGGAATGTGGAGTTAAAGAGCTCTGTAAGATTTTGGGGTAAGAAACTGCTAAAAGCTTCTGAGGTCGTTTATCCACCTCTGTGTCAGCTTAAAAACATGGCACTATATATAAAGCAACTGAAGATGGTGCACAAATATATAAGTAAGATATATTAATTTCAGCCTGGAACACAGGTTTATCAAAAGAAAAAAGTGCTTCAGAAAGACTGAATTTGACAAAGTGCACAGCAGAGTGTCTCTGCAGCACTGGTTTGGTACTGGTGGTGAAAATAATGCTTGGGCAGATAGAAATCACTGGAAGATCCAGCTGTGAACATCTATTATTTCCTCTCATATGGACAAACATAAGTGTCTCTCAGGTACCATTTGATTTCAAACTGTCAGCTGAAATTTGTGCAGATGATGATGATGACACCAGCAGGACTATTGAAAAATATGCTTTTAAATAAAAATGCCATTTCTCCTTGGCAGATTGAAACAGCACAGGAACACTATGGAACCATTTTCAAGGCCAATGCTCTTACAACATTCAAGGTACCACTCTCCTCAAAACACATTTTTGTGCAAGAAGCTCTGCAAGTGTGATTTATCACGGATGCCCAGATGTGTGCCACTCACAGCCTGCAATGATAGCAGGAAGCAAAGGTGCAAAACCAGGATGGGGAAAGGCAGGTTTAGATGGGATATCAGGAATTCCTCCCTGGGAGGGTGGGCAGAGCAGCTGTGGCTGCCCCTGGATCCCTGGCAGTGTCCAAGGCCAGGTTGGACATGGCTTGGAGCAGCCTGGGACAGCGGAAGGTGTCCCTGCCACGGCAGGGGTGGAATCAGATCTTTAAGGTCTCTTCCAACCCAAACCACTGATGTGCAGTAGGAAACAAATCCTATTCTGGAGTTGCACCTGTTTAACTTTGCTTTGCTTTAAAGGTATAAAACCTTTCCAAAGCCAAATATGTAAAATTAATTCTTACAGTTCCCTGGAAAAATAGCATGTTGCTATTCAAGAGCTGCAGAAGAGAAGCAATCACAGCATCCAAATATTTCTGGCATCTGAGACTCTTTCCATGCCATGTTATTCATGAAGCAGAGCCCTGCTGGAACTTGCAGGTCTCCAAATGGCAATACAAGAGACACGAGCAAAAATTTGCAAGTCTAAACACTCATTTGGAACAGACATGCCATTATTCAGTGAAGGATTTGTCATAGCAAACACTGAGCAATAAATTGGGATCTATTCTTCCATGATCTAATATTATTTCCTATCAGCATGTCACAACTCTGACACAATATGCTGTGAGCTGGATTGATCCCTGCCCTTCAAATCCTGCCTCATTTATGGATTAAACCTACATTTATCAGGGAGGTATATGAAGAGGGAGGACAAATCCTTGCTGCTTTATCCATGTAGGAACATCCCTGCCATACTGCATGAAAGAGGAACACAGAGCACACAAGGCTAATCAGGAATAAAGCAAAATTTCCTTGCAATTCCCAAGCAAGAGCTCATCAGCTCCACAAAATTCTTGTTATTTATTTCTCTTGGGTTATGGTCACATTCCCCATGGGAATAATGCAGCAGGAAGTACACCAATGTAAAACTAATGTCGAGTTTTTCCAGGCAAACTAAAATTTGTTGAAATGTTCAAATAACCATCTTTTTCCTCTTCACTTCTGCCATTAAAAATCATTTTTTTCTCTGCGTATAAAGCAGTTTTAAACCACCCCAGACAACACAAAAGGACTATGCCTCATTGCCTGCTCCTCTCTTGAAGAGCAGAAATACCTCATAAATCCAAAATCAATGTCAGCTGAGGAAAACTGACTGTACTAAACAAATATAAATCACAATATACAGGAACAGAAATAACAGCTGAAGACAAGCTACACAATAATCACAGTACAGCACAGTAGTAACAGGAGGTAAAACCCTACAGGAACTCAGATTTGCTGTACTGAGGGCTTTGTCACTCGTTAGATACCAATTTTGGAACAAAATCAGTAGCAGAAAAAAATCATTTTTAGATCTCCATATGTCTAGCTTTTCCCATTCTTGGCAGAATGGGCAAAAATTAGCATCACATGAATGTTTTTTAACCAGCTGCACATTAACTGTGTCCAACATTAAGTCTGGGATATTGAGATGTTTGTTGGATCGACAGCCCTTTAAAACCATTAAAGACATCACAGTAAAAAGTCAAAATAGCTGCAGAGATTTCAGTGCAATTTAAAGGTTGTAACAACTGGAAAAGAGCTACATAAATCCATTTTTGATGTTATTTTACCTTTTGAGCATGTGGGTAAGATGATTTACTGATTTTTGGTGGCAAAAAAAGAGTATTTTAACAGGTTCCCTGCAACAGAATTCAAAGATCCAGAAGTATGGCCATGCAGAACAATGACAGATGACCATCTTAATTATCTAAACATCACTGCTCAATTATGATACAACTCAGGGTATTTAACATAAAACTAGCCTGGATCAGAAAAATATTTGGGGGAAAAAGTCTTCACACTCAAATCCAGTAATTTACCAACTCTTCCACTCAGTAAATCCCAAACAAGACTGCTAAAAAAGGGAATTTTATTTAATTTCCAGAAAGGAGAAATGTGATAACTCTAAAGGAAGTATTGGAGTGGTTTGTGATTCGTAAATGGAGCTTCATTGTTGGTTTAATGCTGGATGGCCAAAGCCCAAAGGAGCTGGAACTGCACACTCAAAAGGACAAAACCACTGCTAACTGCAGGGATAATCTGCTCCCCGTTGAAAAGGGACATTCATATGACTTATGTAAATATCTGTGCCTAAGATAAGCAAAGAAAAAAATATGATAAATTGCAGAAGGGAAGCAATTTTCTTTTTCCATACTATGAGCTGGCATTTCTTTGGGGATGAACACTGGTTTCTATTGTAACTGGGATGCTGTACACGGAGGAATAATCACTATTTAATCAAGTCTCTTCTTGCAAACTCTTTACAGAGAATGCAAGAAATAAGTGCAATTAAGTTAGCAAGCTCTTAGAAACTGCACAACACACCAGAAAACAAAAGCAGAGTATTTTGGGGGCTACAGGGGGAGAGGAAACAAGCTGGTGGAGAAGGTTTTTAGAATTAGTACTGTCTGGAATTATTTGATAGCTCAGCGCAATAAATACAGGCTCCAAGTAAAAAGAAAAAAAAAAAAGTCAGATCACTGATCTGGAAAGGGCTGAACATCCCTCAGGCCAGGTCAGCTGGTCCTAAACCATCCCTGCTCTTCCTAACAAACCTCTTCTGTTTCCTGGCTGGATGTTTTATCCCAGACTTCCTGCCCTGCATCCCCCCCTGCCTGTTTGATGTCACCTTGCTACAGCTTTATTTCAGCAAAGAAAGGAGAGGGGTTTTTTTCCCACCTTGCTCCACATCTCCTGAAAACTTTAACAGTTAATCCTCCAACTCTCAGACAGATTCAAGGATTTGAAATAATCCTGGTACCAGTTCTCAATCCCATTTCGTAGTTCTGGGAGAGCTCAGCTCTGTTTTTGCATAGATACCACAATTACTGTGGGGGTGTCAATCATCTCCCATCTGCTGACTGCAAGAGGAGTTCTCACCTCTTCCAACCACTGTTCTCAGCACCATGAGCACGTCTGGCATCACCTCCTGTTCCACACCTCAAACTTAAACCTTGCCAGAGTCAGGCAGCATTGCCTCAGCTTGGCCATCACCTCTGGGTGTAAACCCACACACAGGACACAGCTGTAGGAACAGCTGGGGCAGTTCAGGCCTTGGACTGCATCTAGAAGCAAAATTTAATCATTCTAATTCTTATAGATAGCTGGGAGAATGACCCATTTCCTCAGCTGCTGAAAGACAAAGCTGTTGCAAGGCTATAAAGATGATTTAAGAGTATGTATCAGTTTAGAGGGGAAAAAATTCTGCAAGCTCAGACAGTTGTAAAATTGCCACTTTATGGCTGTGTCTGCTTGGACTCTGCCAAATTTATGAGGCCACAACACCTATATTATTGAATATAATGTCTAGCTTTTATTACCTTGTCTTTGCAATCAGATCTAATGTTTAACACCACAGCCCTTCAATAATGACACTCCGTATCAATTAAAAACAATAAAACCAGTTCCTTTCAAATATTTCTTGAGGCTCAACAGCAATTAGTCAAAGACTGAAGATGCAGAATGAGGGAAGAAATGTACTCGCAACTTTTGGTCCACCAAGAATCCATATATCCACTTTTCTCACCCCCTTCAGTGCAGCAGTGGTTTAAATTACACAGCAAAATTCCATCCCACCACAGAATGTCTTGATTGCAAGAACACAGGCAGACAGCAGCACTGTTCAAGACAACCATTTCCTCTCTGCAACTCTCTGCTCACAGGGAAAACTGGATTCACTGAGGCTCAGCAATTGTGAAATTGGGCAGAATGTAACTCTAGAAGATACTCCATTAATTACAGGAAATCCCATAAAAATCAGACACATTAAGTGCACAGAAATTACCAGGAACGAGAAAGGCATTTAAAGATAAAAGTAAATCCTCTGAAATACCTCCCTCCCCCCTCCTTTGTTTTTGATTTTTTTCTGCCTGCTTTTACTTCAGAACTCAGATTTTGCTATAATTCTGATTTTCAGCATTTCCAGGGATGCTGCCCAGCCCCATCACCCCGAGGGTCCCCCTTACCTCCAGCCCGGGGCGGGGTCCCACAGAGCAGCACCACGCCCTGGCCCTCGCGCACCGACACCGCGCTCCTCATCCTCGTCCTGGAGCTCTCCACATCTGCAGGGGAACAGCAGGGAAACTTCAACACACAGGACACCCACATTCTGAAATCCTGACATTCTAAATCCTGACATTGCCAAATACTGACCTCCCATCTCTTGGTCAGCAGCTGAACCCGGCGGACTCAGCGTAGCCCCTGCAGAAGAAAAGGCTGCCTGGCACAAGTGGGGGTGAGAGAATTAGGGCTGAAGGGACCTAATCTGCAGTGAGATAATTCAACAGATCCTGTGGCTAATTTTGTTCTTATGCCTGGCTTCTGCTACCCTGACTTTGATAACCAAAAGGGAGCCAATGACTTAAAAATAGGTCCTTAAGCCACTGTTTCTTTGGAGATAAAGGCTCTGATGAACACAGCATCAAGATCCTACTAAGCTCCCATATCCAATGTAAATAACATTAATAACAGCTATTCAGAAAACAGATATGGATCTTTCCCGAGAGAAAGGAACCTCCTGGACCATATTCCTGCAGGAGAATCCCCTGGAGTATCACTAAGCCAGAGCTTTGCACCTCGGTGTGCTGACCCAGTGCTCTGCTCTGACTGGCCTCGGGTCTCTGGGATTATTTTAAACTGTGTAAGGATCACAGGACACCCTGAGGTGGAAGGGATTATTGAGTCCACTTCCTTGCCTTGCAAAGGACACCCCAAAAATCACACACAGCATTGTCCAGCACTTCATGGGGGGAAGCAAACACTTTAGTTTCCATAAATGTAAATATTTTACCATAAATTTATATTGGCTTTCCCTCTAACTGGTGAGTCAAGACCCAAGAAAGTCGGGCCTCATTATACCCTTAAACTAAGCTAAACACAACATGTAATACAAGCCAAGATCAAAGTCCTACACTAACAAAGGCTTTTCCATGAATAAGCCATATATTTTAACATAACAGAAGACAATTTAAAAAAAATTGTTTATAACCTTGTACAGGATGCTAAACTAACACAGTCTTTAAATAAGGCTGTCTTTATAACCAAGCATATAATAGGAACAGTGAGTTGACCAACAGCAGCTATTTCCCCAAAATATAGCATTTTTTATTACTGCAAAGCAACAGCTGTTACAATGTAAGAGCCATCAGAATTTCAATGCTTCCTTTAAAAAATGCTGCAGTAAGAAAGCACTGTACAATCCTTTGTTAGTGCACATAAAGTTCACAGGAATGTTTCTTAGGCTGTTTTCAGCTTTCCAAGTGAATTTCCATGCAGGTATCCTCAGAATAAACTCAGCTCCTTTTGCTGGACATGATGGAGAAGTCACATACAACCCCAGCCAAACTGATTTCACTCAGGGATCAAAACAGCACAGCCTTAAATTATTGTTTCAGGCCTTTCCAGCACCTTGCTCTTTCTCCCATAACATTATACATTCATCAGCTGCCCCAACACCATTCCTCAGAGCCATGGAAGGAAAAACCAGGAGCTGACAGCATCTCAGAGAACACACACTGCCCTGTTTCAGGACGAATCACACCCAGAGAATTAATGTTTTACATAAAAAATTAATTTAGACCACATTTTGCCCTCTTTCATCACAACCATGAGAAGGCATAAATCTTCAATAATACCATTTCCATAAGTGAAATGGGTTTTTAAGCCCATGTGTTCATTTATTGCAACTACAGACCTTCAGAACATTCCTTGTCTTTGTGTTGTCCAACAAATCCTATGGGCAGGATGGGATTGGGCTGGGAGCAGCTTGGGAAGGGATGTGGGACAGGCTGGAGGATTGGGAAGGCAATCATCCCAGAGGTACCCAGTGAGCACCCACCACAGCCCTGCAGTTTGGGCTGTTGCAATGTTGTAAAAATTGGAATTATTAAACACTGATTGCAGGTGAAGACTGTTATCACAGAAAAACAGTTTTTGGGGAAACAAGAAGCAATGCATATCCATCAAAAAATGGAGAATACAAACCATGCTACAATAAAAGAATGATTTCCCACAAATTAGCAGGAGGTTCCCCATCCCAACTTGCAGAGCAGCTCACCTACCAGACTCATCACACAGCTGCCAAAATACCAGCACTAAGTTTCTCCACAAATTTCTGTACTCTCTTGTCTGGCACGGCTTTGAACATAATGAAAAATCAGCATGCAAAACAGGAGCAGGGCTCTTAATTAGCATTACACAGTGAAGTCCCAATCTCTGACCTTGGAGAGCACTGGCTGCTCCTGAACACGATGTTGGTCTGATTTTCAGGTGTTCCTGCAGCAGATTCAGAGGACTGAAGGTCATATCCAGGCATGTTTGGAAGAGTATCAAGAGTGATTCTTTATCCTTGAGCTTCTTTGTTAGGTTTTTGTTTGATTTTTAATAAAGCCACTATCCCAAGCACAATAACACCAGGGAGGAGAGCTGTGTCTTCTAACAAAACTTATTATTACATGAACTCATTGGGAAGGGACATTAAGTCCCCAGGATAAATAAAATCCCTTAAAAGATGGACTAATAATGGCAAAGCTTGTTTACTTTTACAGATTGAACTGTATCCCTCTGAAATCAGAGGCTCTCATCCTGCTGAAATGTCTCAATAGATAAAATATAACTGGAAATAAAGACCAGAGATCAGGACAGAAGATGCTTCTGGGGAGTGGTGAGTCAGAACAGGATTCACTTTTCAGCACCCATGGGATGACAATATCCCACTGATCAGTGAAAGAAAAGGCCAGAAACACATGAAGTCTTTCTGCATTTTATCTGCTGGACTTAAAACTGGTTTATTCATCAGCAGATCTTTAAAACTCTCTCAAACTGGTCACCAAACTGAAGTGCTTTCATTAGTTTCTCTTGCCTTAATCTTTTCACTTCTTCCTTGCATTTATTACACCTGACTTCTAATCTCCTTTCATCTGAAAAGCAACTATTCATCGACAAAATTAACAATTTAATTACCTAACCCTACCAGGCAAAGGCTCTAATCCTGCCACTGAAAATATTTTGGTAAAAATGTTACAAAAATCCTGACTACAAGGGAAAAAATCCAACATAAAACCCAAGCTAGAACTGTAATTTGCAAATTAAATGTTTTTATTGCCTGTTTATAGTTTGCCATATAGAAGGAAGTTTAAAATTAGCAACTGAGGCTTTCTGACTCCTGAAACAGCATTTTCTTCTCCTTTCCCTGCTAATACATGTATTTGCCTCATTGCTTTAGTACCAACTCCATAAAGTTGTATCAACTGAAATATACACACCATTACAATAAAATGGAGGAAAAAACCACAATTCAGCTTTGTTGAAAAGTCTTTGATCCTGCCCAAAGTGAGAACAACAAAACGAGTTTCTACCCATACAAAAATGATGTGAAATCTGCATATTCCACTGGGTTCCCTCCTTTTGTTTAATAAGCCAAGTTTTCAGTCTCAAGCACAGAGACTTCAAGTGGCTGAGAAAGATTCCAGATTGTGGAGTGACAGTGATGCTGTGATACTCAGGACAATTAAAGACATGGATGTGTGGATTCAGGAGGGGAAAACACAACCTGGAGAATCTCTGAAAGGTAAACAGGACTGAGAACAGTGACATTTTAATAAAAGAATAAATCAGAACTCATCTCAAGAGCCCGCTGACCACATTCACTGTGAGCACCTCCCAGATGTTTCTGTTTTGTGATCTCAAGTAATTGAGAAGGGACAGGGCAAGATCACATCAAACAGCACAGCCATGCTTTGGAAAGCCACAGAACATGAAAAATTCAGAGCATTTCTGATGACAAAGCTGCTCCACACACACAACTGCTGGCGTGTGGCAATGCTGAGTTATGTGGTGTTTTGTCAAGAAACCTGTGTGATATTTCACCCCCAGACACCAGTTCTGTACACAGGAACTTTGTAAGATTTGCAGGCAGTGCCAGAACTCACACCAAATCCTATTTATTTTGTTAAGTAATACACAGAACACATTCACTGTGAGAGGAGCAGGATTCAGTTTTCCAACTGGTTTTTTTTTTTTAAATTCAGGTTTCCAACTCCAAGTCCAGCAACACCCAAGCATCTCATCACACTTACACCAACTGCTCTTTATTGTCAACACATGTTTGTTAGCAATTCTAACATGTTTTGAAAACTGCAGAACAAGGATTCAGGCTCTACAAACATAATTGTCCCTTAATAACCATGCAAATATTTATTGCATTGCTACATCAGACCCACTGTTATTGAAAGGAGCAGAACTTGTTAAATATACTTTAGGTATAATTCTGTATTGGTAGGATGTTCAAGTGCCTAAATGAGTCAGACAACCAAATCTAAGCTGTTTTCTTGAGTGGGTAATTCTGAAGTGGGGACTCTGTTTGATGTCAGCCCATAATGAAGCACTAATTCACAGCCCACTCGCCCTGGTAAAAGTCACATTATTAAAAAGAACAGAAATTCCACTCTCTCAGCTCTTGAGGGCAAATAACAGCCTCAGCACGTTGTAATAGCTATGTAGGTAATGAGAACTGCTGGAGAAAAGAGAGTAACACCAATTTGTTTCTTTGAAAAAAAGCAACAATAAAACTCAACAACCTTCACACCATCCCCTAACTCACCTGTGTTTATGAACAAACCTTCTTCCCCACCACCCTATACCCCAAAATTTGCTATACCCAGGCTCTGCTGTGATCATGAACTTTGTATTTCTTTAGACAGACACCCAAAAATAAATGTGCACTTTGCATAATTAATTTCCACCAGGATATCTGGGATACACAGCCTGTAAATCACAACAGAAAAACACCACACCAGGGCTGAACCAGTGAAAAACCTTCTGCTGCCTTCCCAGGAGCCTGGCAGAATCACACTGAGCTAGGAGTGAGGGATGAGACCAAAAATTACCTCTGTAATCATTTCTGCTGGGCAGAGAGAGAGAGGACAAAAATATTCACAGTGCAGGAGTGAACATCACTCAAAGCAGGCAGGGTGGGGGTGATTTGTCACTTGAGGAGAGATTTAGAAGCTGCTGGGGAAGCATCTCCAGGGTTTCACTTGGTCAGGCTGGTGCTACAGGGAAATCACAGAATTCCACACCAACCTCTACAAAATCCCTTTCTTCCAGGCCACATGGCTGAACTTGCATTTTATGCCCACGACAGAGCAAGCAAAACCACCTCCCACCCTTCAAGGCTCATTTTACACCCAAAATGCTACCCAGACAACTTGTGAGTTTGAAATCTTGTCCTCATCCCTGCTCACGTCAGTCCCACCAGCAGAGCCCATCTGAGTGTCCACGGAACACCACAGAAATCCACTGAGTTTGAAACACAGAAATCCATAGAAATATTGCCAATAAAATGCTGCAGACCTCAGTGCAGAACAGACCCTGCAGGTTGTTTCCATGCCACGAAATGCTGAATATCTCACAGGTGAGTCCTGCTGGGATGAACAGGCTGCCAGGTGCAGTGAACAACCAGCCAACAGCAGCAAAAAAACCCTACAGATCTCTGAAACTCTTCCTCTTCCCTTGAATCAACCTGAGGTGCAGTGAACATATGAAACAGGAGACAATTAAATGCTCTTACACTCATTAAAGGAGAATAATTCAAAAAATTGTGTTATATAAACACAAGCAGGAAAAGCTAAAAAACAAATTGGCACAGATGTATCAGAGTGTGGTGAACAGGAGATGCCAGCATGGGAAGAGGCAGAAGAATTTGCAATAACGAGGGGAAAGATGGGCAGAAAGGGATGAGGTGATTTTTGTGCTCTGTGGAACTGAAGGAAAGGACCAGAGACAGAGATTTAAAAAAAAGGCAGTAAAAGAATATTAATAGCATAAAAGTTGAGTCAACATCCGGTAAGCAAGGAGTATTTTTTTTATAAAATACACTCTGCATTGGCAAAAATGCACTGAAAGAACTGGAAAAAAAACCAAACCAAGCCCTAACAGCGTTACTAGGGAAATGCATGTTTTGAAAGAAAAATGCTCTCCAATATGTATTTCCAAAAATATGCCTTTCATAAATTTGTATTATCTGGGAATTACCACTCAACTCCAGGCAAACACAGCACTGAACAAAGCAATTCAAGCAATTTGAGAAATATCTCAGGAGGCAAGGATGTTTGCTCAAGGAAATTATCCTACAGTCGACTTCTCAGATGCAACACAGATTTTTTTTTTTTTCCCTCTAACACTTTCCCAAAACAAGCCCTAAGAACATCCTGGCAGTCTGCTGAGCACCAGCCCTTGTAAGCACAAAGCAGGTTTAGTGCTGAAGAACACCAGGCTATTCACATTTAATAGTTAAACAGATGGCTAAAGCCCTGCCAGATCTAGCTCTAATTATCTGAAGGTTTGTTTATTTATTAAATATGCAGCAATGTTCCCAAAAAGCCTTCCATCAATAAATAAATCAATGAAAACCATCCTACAACAGCTCAGTTTTAAAGCACTGGGAACATGCTGATGACAGTGGGATTTATTTTTTTTTTTCCTGCCACTGACTTCAGTCCTTTATGTTTCCAGAGATGGCACCTTCCACACAGAGAAATGCACAGATTCTGCCCCAAGTATTGCAAAATATCTCATCCAGAAATCCAGAAAGGATTCCTGGATAACCAGGATCTGTCATCTCCTCACTTCACAAGGTATGGAGCACCTGGCACAGATCCCAGCTTTGGCTGGGGCCACGTGGGCCAGCACAGATGTGACAGTGACAAAGAACAGACACAGCAGATGGAGAAGTGTCCTGCCCACAGATGTCCCACCCTGGCTGCTCTCCACACCTCCAAACTTGGGAGTCAGCAGAAAAATCCAAAGTTCACAGGCCTTCCATTTAGTTGTGTTCTCATCCAAATGTGTGGCCTTACCTGGGCTGAGCAAAATAACATGAAATATTTTGTTGTATGTGCAATGAAACACATCATCTCTCCATCCATCAATAGTGGAATTATATTATTTAATTTACATTACATCTAAATTAATATATTATTTTATGTTATATATATTTTTATTATATATTTATATNCCCACTACTCACTCTGCCAGAATCACCCGTGCCCTTTTCTGTTCCAAAATCAGCTGGGTTTTATTTCCAGGTCCAGCTGCTGTTCAGTATTTTTAATTGGACATGTTAAACACAAATGGACTTTTATTTTTTGTATTTATTTTAGTAATTCTCCTCTTTACTGGTTCTCAACCTCAGGTATGTTATGCCTCAACTCTTCAATAAAAGAAATGCAAGGGAACCTGGAGAAGGTGATTATTACTGCATAACTGAATTCAATAACCCACTTGAAGTCAGCTGTAGAGAGGATAAGGTGCAAGGATTGGTTCATACCGTAACAAAAATAATATTTACAGAGGAATTTAGGAGAAATTTAAACTTTTAATTCTATTACTGAAGATGAAAAAGAGGCAGAAATGAAAGTAATATGTTTTCAGAGTACATTTGCCTGGCTCATGCAGAGGAAGAACAGCTATTTCACTGCATTAACTATTCACATCACAGTTTGAAGGGAGAGGTGGGCGAATTTCCACGTTTGACAAATAAAGTACCTCAGCCTCAGTATCCTGAACACAGCATTTGGGACTGACATTAATTGCTCCTGTGAAGTTCAAACCTACCATTTCTGAATCAGGGATAGAACGTGCTCTTCCCTGGACTCCTCTCCAACCCCAGCAGGATCTGAGTGAGCACCAAGATGTCACCACAGCACAAAACAGGTTCTGCAAAACTGCTGCAAACATTTCTGCCTATAAATCTCTGGGGTTACTCGCTGGGATTAGACTACATTAACAGGCTCAGAAGGACAGCAGAGATAAGAAAAATGATCTATTTCTATCCCAGCACCGTACGGCAACACTGAAGTTGTAGCTTAATGGATGTTCAGGAGCACATCAAAGCAAACCAGGAGAGATTTTGTTCACTTCCTTCACAGTTGCAAAAAGTGGCTAAAGCAGACAGTCTGGAGATATTTCCTTACAGACTTCAGGGGACAGGAGTGCAGGGAAAGGCATTTCTTACCCTGATGTCCTTTGCAGCTGACAAGCAAAACAGGTATTTTCTGTGGCAGATAAGGCAGAAAAATTGAAAGGAACCCCGCGTTACTGTGATGTGGACAGCGGAGATATTTAAAACAATAATAATTTGCCAGGTTCGCATAAAAATGCAAAAATGAAAATTAGAACTTTATCTCCAGGAGACAGACCAGGGAAGAGTCCATGAGGCAAAATCATTTCTTCAGTGCTGAAGATGAAAGCCAAATGATGAAGCTTCCCAATGAAGTCACACCTCCAACCTGTGCACAAGCACGAGCTGTTAATTAATAATTTAATGAAAAGCAGAAAACCACTGCACAACCTAATTCAGCATCGTGCAAACTTATTACTCTCTAGTCCCTAATAAAATTAAAAGAACACACTGAGGCTGCAAACTCAATTATTTGGAGGTAAAAAAACCCAGAATGAAGGTTGCCTAAGACCACAAATATTGGCAGAGGAACAAACCAAGAGCCCCATCAGCGAGATTCCAGCACGAGGGCTGGTGGTTCACACCAGGGCTTCCTGCTATTAAAGCAGCCACGTCCTTGTCTTACCTGGAAACCTCTTAAGTGCTGCTGAGTGTGTTTAATTAGTTTTCAAGAGCCTGAGTGCTCAGTGGAAGGTGTGAGGTTGTTCTGCACCCAGGGTGAGCTGCAGCAGGCTCTGAGCTCTGGCTCCGTGCTCCTGGTGGGATGTTTGGGGAAACCAGAGGAGCAGTGGCCACTTGTAGCTGCTCCAACATGCAGAGCTGGACCCGTGGTTGCTGTTCTACTGATGTGTAGCTGTGTAAACAACTTTCTCACACTTGTTCTTGCCATCAGCAGCTCCCAGCAGGCAGCAAAGGCTCCGTGGTGTAGGGTGAAGGGATTCAGGAGCAGCTCCAGGAGATGCCCAGAGTGGCTCTTTGCTCGATGCTCCTTGTGATCCTTTGATCACAAGGTCAAAGCACTCGGTCCTGGTGGCATTTCTGAGGCAGGACAGACCCAAAGGCTGCAGCCAGAAACTCAAGTCAGAATGACAACCCCAGGTCAGTTACTGCTAAGTGGGGAAGGGCTAACACCAGGGTCACACAGTAAAACCATGCTGTGAAACCTGTGAGACCAACACAGACCTCTCACAGCTTCTCCTGACCTCTCATCAGAGGGAGACATGAATAACCTCTGGCACAGCTTATCTTCTCCAGTCTAAGTACAGTAAGCACTACCTTTCATCCCACCAGAGCACTGCTCCTGCCAGTGACAAGCCCAGGCTGATCAGCCCAACCAGGGTGACAAATTCCACCTGCTTGTAACCGAGCCCAAATCCCACTTGCTCTGCCACACATCCACTTCTGCCCCTCACAGCAGCCTTTTCAGGACATGTGCTAGAGCTTCAGCCTGGTTACAAAAGCTCTCTTTCAATATTAATCACTGCTCTGACCCAGATGTGACAGAGGCACGTTGAAAACCCAATCAGTGTAATCCCCACGCAGATAACAAATCCCATGTTTTGCTTTATGAAGGCAGGAACGATAATCATTACACAATTAAACAAAGGGCAAACAGATGAGAAAACTGCATCTGGCCTGGCTCAGACTGAACTGGGATCTGCAGTGTCTGGAGCAAGAGCAGGAGACCCTTGCAAGCACGACTTGGAATAAATTAAATTCATTACACAAAGTATTTGTGGGGAGAACTCAGCACCTCGACCTACTGGGTCACCTTGTACAGTGACAGATCAGTGGCAGCCAGGGCGTGTGGCACACGAGGGTCGGGACCCATCCCTGTACGGGCACCAATTGTTGGTGTCAGTGCTTGGCACCAGTCAGTGGTGGATGGAGACTGACTGTCACTGTTAGTTTATTATCTTACTGTAAGACTTCCATACCTTCTCTCTGTGAGTTCTCATGGGCAGCTCCTTGCAACACTGACTCCTTTTCTCTTTCTTCCACACTGCTGGCTGACTTCTACCTGTCCCTGACGTGAAGGCCTGACCTTTTCTGTCCCTATCAGCACATACTGACCCTTACAGTCCCTAACACAAACACCTGACCCTGTCTGTCCCTAGCAGCACACACTAACCCTTACTGTCCCTAACACAAACATCTGACCCTAGGTCTTCACAGCAGCACACAACCGATTCCAGCTCCCTGACTCTCTAACTCTCAACCAGCTGACCCACTCTTTTATAACACCCATCCTTACTGGACACAGCTGTGCCCTATTAAGGGCAGGCCTTATTGGACATAGCTGTGACCTATTTAAGGCAAAGCTGTTCCTACTCTTTGGTAATTAGTACAGCTGCAACTCCTCAGGGGTAAGATTGACTTCAGCACCATCTCTATTCTCCTACAATCCATCCTCCCACACACGAGGACCTCGCCGTGCCCACTGCCAGGCTCCCAGCTGGGAGCAGAGCAGCCCTTTGCCAGCCTCTCAGACCCTGGGATGTGACAAACCAATTCTACCCTTGCCACAGAGTCAGTAAATACCGGAGTCTGGAAGGATGTTCAGGTCCCACAAGTTTAGATACAAAGCTCAGACCTACAATCACAAGACAAGTTGATTTTTTTTTTCCCCCCACAAAAGAAGGATTTGTTATGAGGCACTAAGGTTTCTTGAAGAAATAAGACAGTAATTCCACTGAATCCTCATCAGGAAAGATAGGAGAAAAATAAGGGATGGATAAGATGCAATTGGCTTAAAGAGATGCTAAAGTTATTTTTAAATGGAAGCAAAAAAGAGATACACAAAAAGATGAAAGAGTAAGTTAGAGCAGCATGTGTTATTAAGAGCTGAAATTATGAAATACTAAGGAGAAAAATGCTACATATTGCTAACCAAAGCAGCATAAAAATTCTTCTGAAAAGAGTCTGAAATAAAATCAGGAAGAGAGCTGTAGTAAGAAATCAGAGGTTCAAAACCAGCTGAATGCAAAGGAGTTTTAACAACAGATAAGGAAATGCAAAATACCACTGTTAGTACCAGATTATTAAAAATCAAAAGCATCAACTCACACACTCATTTGGTACCAGGGAAGCCTCTGGTAAATCACACACAAGAGTTCAGCCAGCAGATGAGAGGCTGTGGCAGCGCAGAACCAGCCCCTACACCCAACAAATCACTGGCTCATTTGATTTTTTAACTTAATTAGTGGATAAAATAGCAGTGTGTACAGTAGAGGCAATCAATGCCATNCAGCCTCTCAGACCCTGGGATGTGACAAACCAATTCTACCCTTGCCACAGAGTCAGTAAATACCGGAGTCTGGAAGGATGTTCAGGTCCCACAAGTTTAGATACAAAGCTCAGACCTACAATCACAAGACAAGTTGATTTTTTTTTTTCCCCCCACAAAAGAAGGATTTTTCATGAGGCACTAAGGTTTCTTGAAGAAATAAGACAGTAATTCCACTGAATACTCATCAGGAAAGATAGGAGAAAAATAAGGGATGGATAAGATGCAATTGGCTTAAAGAGATGCTAAAGTTATTTTTAAATGGAAGCAAAAAAGAGATACACAAAAAGATGAAAGAGTAAGTTAGAGCAGCATGTGTTATTAAGAGCTGAAATTATGAAATACTAAGGAGAAAAATGCTACATATTGCTAACCAAAGCAGCATAAAAATTCTTCTGAAAAGAGTCTGAAATAAAATCAGGAAGAGAGATGTAGTAAGAAATCAGAGGTTCAAAACCAGCTGAATGCAAAGGAGTTTTAACAACAGATAAGGAAATGCAAAATACCACTGTTAGTACCAGATTATTAAAAATCAAAAGCATCAACTCACACACTCATTTGGTACCAGGGAAGCCTCTGGTAAATCACACACAAGAGTTCAGCCAGCAGATGAGAGGCTGTGGCAGCGCAGAACCAGCCCCTACACCCAACAAATCACTGGCTCATTTGATTTTTTAACTTAATTAGTGGATAAAATAGCAGTGTGTACAGTAGAGGCAATCAATGCCATTCCAAGTCATTAGATGTGACAATGACAGTAAGTTCATCCAGGGAAGCTGCACTCAGGGACAGGATTCCTGCTGGGCCGCACAATTTCTGACCATCCTCTCCCAGCTCTCATTCCCAAAATCAGGACTCACTGTGACCACAGGCTGCAAACACTGCCACTGCAGACATTCCCCACAGGCTGGGGGCTTTCTGCAATGGCACCACTTGTAGATGACAAATGGATGTGGACAAAACACTGCTTCAACCTCAGACTAAAGTGATTCCCACATGTCATTAATATTTAAACCTGGCTTAGCTTGTTTTGAGTAAAGAGGTTTTGACTGAGTTACTTCCATTTCAGGAAAACATCTGTACAACATTTTTGTAAAAAGCTGTAGAAATAAAAAGTGCTAAGAAAACAAATGAAGGCATTTGAAACACAAGTGGTCAAGAGAGCTTCTACCCAGCTGGTGAGTTCATTTTCCCAGTCTGCTCCATCCCCCAAAAGCCAGTCCAAACAGATTATCCAGGAGCACTATTTTTTTGCTCTTCTTGCAGCAAGAGAGCAAAAAGAAAAGGCAGGGATCATCTGAGCACATTAACCTCCCTGGAAGAGAAAAGGGAATGAGACAAGATCTTCAGAGAATTGCATTCTGTCTGCCTCCACAGTAATGGCATTACACTTGAATGAAAGCAAAATTATGTGGAAGACTGTTAGTTTACTGAGGGGTCAAAGAGATGACAGCTGTGGCAGGAGGAGGCAAACCTTTAATATGCCATGATGGACCAATGTGCACATCCTTCAGTGGATGAATAAATGTGGCTGAACAAGGGATTACACCTGAGCAAGCAACAGCATAGATTAATAAATTCAGCATCAGACCATTCAACAACACAGGCTGCAGGAGTGGGAAAAAGAAAAAAAAACAACAACTCCTGAGAAATAGCTGAGTTCTGCTACTCCATTTAGAGAAACAAATACAATCCCAGTGTTGCTGAGGAGAGTTTAATAGATTGAGACATGTAAATAAGGAGAAAACCCCCAAAAGACAGGGGGACCTCAAATCTTTTTGCTGGTATCTGAGCAGAATTGTTCTGAGGCAGATGCTCCATGTGCAGCCTGATCCCCAGCCTAAGCCACACTGCTCCTTGCAGGGTGATGTAATCCTCAGAAATACATCCTTAACTACAATTGAATAAAAAGTCATGGGCTGAAAAAATACAGTTCCATAAAAAAAGAGAGAAGATGTCTCACTGCACAGGGCTGAGAGAGGCAATAACAGGAAAATAAAATCAGGTACTGCATCTCTTCTCATAGGTACAGAGAATTTCCTTGGTTATTAAATGAGACTCCCCACAAGTCCCAGCCTGTGCTCTCTGTAACTACTCAGTGCCACAGTGGATGAGAAACAAGACATAAATACATAATCAATACAAGAATAAAGACACAAGCAATGCAGTGTAATAGGAGCAGCTCTCTGACTTCCACTGCTTCAGTTTTAAGATGCCTACTTTGCTTCGCAATGAACATCAGTAAGCAAAATATGCAGGCTGGCAGCAAACTGGAACTCTGAAAAAGTATCTTTAAAGTAAGGTGATACCCAGTGAAGGCACTGAAATTGTTATTTGCAATCTGTCCACATTTATTGGGCTGCAGCCAGGGGTTAATTCACTCAAACTTTGCTGTGTATTTCTTATAAATTCACTGAATGTCAGAGTAATTCTGTACATCACAAGACACTGTGCTTGTTATGGAATGACAGCATTATTTAGGCTGGGAAAGATCTCCAAGAGCCTCGAGTCCAGCCATTCCCCAGCACTGCCAAGTCCCACTAAAACACATCCCTAAATCCCCCTCTGCACATCTTCCAAGTGACCTCAAAAGAAAAGGACATCACCTCTACATTATCTGAAGAACACCTTGAATAAGATAATGTTGTCTAAAACCATGCCAGGGCACTCTACATCTCAAAAAAAAAAAAAAAAAAAAA
>VXBC01011284.1:1330798-1343775 GCA_013399945.1 Ploceus nigricollis
ACAGAATATGCAAAAGGAAATAGAACTTTATTTTTAAATCAGAAAGATTCCTGTTATTAGGTAGTGCTCTGTTTTCAGAAGCCAAAGTTATTTCAAGGCAGTAAAAAAGCAAAGCTGTGAAGTGGTGAGAAAAACACCAGGAAAAAGTAACAGATTACATTTCTTTATTGTTAATGTCTTCAACTTTCAGAGGAAAGTCAATTCTCATTAGTTGCTCCAATCATTTTTTTGATGGAAACAACCAGTTATCCAGGAAAAAAAAAACCCCAAACTACCAGCCAAACAAATTAAGTAGGATGGGAGCACACACACACAAAAAAAATTCAGCTTCATTTTTTTCCTTTAAAATTAGCCTTCCAGACCTTTGAACTTTCAGAGCATATAATATGGCAAGTGATGCACATGAATGTCTGAAAGAAATAAAAAGTTTGGGAAAGGTTCAAGAGTCAGTAATTTTATTCAGTGACCTTAATTTTTACTATATAGAGTCAAACATAAAAAGCAGTAGGTCCCTAAAGGTGGAATTTTTATTTCTATATTTATAGAACTGGAACTTGTCAGAGCTGCCTGGCAAGTTCATTTTAAACTTGGAGTTTGAGCAGGAGGAATTTGTAGAGTCATCGAGTCTAAATTAATCAGAATTTCCTGGAACTCAGGAGAGCTATGGAGACCCAGAACTTATTTTTCTGTATTGATCACAAAGCCCAGCACAGAAAATCAAGTGATGTCCTGACACTAGAGGTCAGCAGACCTTTGCTAAGGCAGGGAATTGTTAAAATCTCATAAAATCATGGAATTATTTGGGTTGGAAAGGACCTTAAAGATCATTTCATTCCCACCTTGCCATGGCAGGGACACCTCCCACTGTCCCAGGTGCTCCCAGCCCCAGTGTCCAGCCTGGCCTTGGGCACTGCCAGGGATCCAGGGGCAGCCACAGCTTCTCTGGGCACCCTGTGCCAGGGCCTCATCTGGATAAAAGATGAGATTTACACTCCAGTTAATGCTGAAGTCATCTCCACTGCACAGCATGAAAAGATGAGGTGCTGAACACTCCACAAGAAGCTCAAGGAGCCCATTTTACTTATTTTTCGGGGAGGGGAGTGATATCCATTTCTGATTACCCTCCAAGTGAAATCAGCAGCTGTGAGAAGTGACCAAATCCACCTGGTTTCCATGAGGGAACAGCTGAGCTGGGAATTTCCTCATCCCTGAGTCAAACCTCTGCCTCCCACAGACCCTATCCAAGCCTGAAGGCACCAGTGCCATGATGAAAATATTCCAGTTTTTTTTCCACGCTTACCTCTCCATGGTCAATGAAAAAATAATCAGAAAAATGCCACAATCACAGGCTTTTGAAAACCCAAAGGAAAGAGAACTAAACCCCTGTGGTAGCTCTCCATTTGGACCTGATTTATCAAGCCAGTCTTTCCCTAACACCAGGTAATCCCCAGATTTTGCTTCAATACCAACACAGCCCAGTTCACCCGGATCTGAGCTGAGATGAATCCAACTCCAAAGTGCTGAAGGTATCTGCAAATATCCAGGCAAGCTTAGACTGTCCAATGCCACAGGTGACCATTAATTATTTGCTAAAATCAAACTGGTATCTGTCACTTGTTACAATGAAGCAGAGATGGTGCCAGTTTAAGAAGAGAATTTAGAGGGGATTTTCATCAGTTGAAGGAAAGAGTTAATTCAATTTGACATCATCCACCAGGCAGATCTAGAGAGTAAGGCTCTAGAAAAGGCTCTGGAAAACGAAACACAGAGGCAATATTGACCAGCACAGAGCCAGCAGTGGCAGCACGCTTCTGAAAGAAACACAAATGCATCCACTACACCTCCAAGGCTGTAAAAAAGGATTGACCAGCTAAAAGCCACAGCAGCAAGACAAAGAACAGAGTTACAGAACCCGCTAAGCAACGCTGTGCCCTGCTCCTGAGATGAGTTTAAAATGGTGCTCCAAGGAAAAATGGGATTGCTCCAAGTCCTTTGGGGCCTCATTAGATCCCTGTTCCAGGGCAGCAGCACTCATTAGGAAGCTGCTTGCCAGGTAGTCCCTGCGAGGTGCCCCTGGCTCTTCCTCAGCCTCCTGTCCCTGCAGGGGCACTGACAGCAGCCAAGCCCTCCTGACCCAGCTGCAAGCACAAAAACCAGCCAGGAACTCCCACAGAAACTGCTCCATTCCTGAGCACTGAGCAGGATTAAAGCTCTCTCCAGTGTGCCATTAGCAGAGGCTTAGTTAAAAGCATCATTTTATACAAAATTAATTTACAACAGCTTAATATGGAAGAAGCAGCAACTGTTCTGTGGAGATTTTTATTGCAACTTCTCCTGTCTGCATCATTTATGGACACTCAGGCACGGTCCCCTGCCTCCCCAGCCCATCCATCCTCTGCACTTGATCCAAACCCCCATGAACTCAGCTCACACAGGTGAGTGAGCTCACCTCACACATGAACTCAGCTCACACAGGTGGTTCTGATCCAAACCTCCCTGAACTCAGCTCACACAGGTGGTTCTGACCCAAACCCCCATGAACTCAGCTCACACAGGTGGTTCTGACCCAAACCCCCATGAACTCAGCTCACACAGGTGGTTCTGCTCTGCAGCACACCCTCCCTGACCCTGGAACTGATTCCAGTCCCTCCTTCCCCCAGCGCAGCAAAGAACATCTGTAGTGCCTGAACGGCCACTCTGCCCACAGCCAGTGCCACAGAACATCTCTGCTGTTCATCTCTCACTCCCCAGGACAGCCCAGCCCCTGCACACAGCAGCAGGGTTCGCTGAGCTCCCTGGCTGCAGTTCTGCCATCTCAGAGCTGTGACCACCGAAACACCTTTAGCTCAGCTCAGCCTTTACCACAGGGAGTTATTCCACCTCAACTAAAGCAGCACGGTAGCAAGGAAAAAAAAAATAATTAAGAAGCAGCATTTATCTTAAAGTCCTCAGGAATCCTGCTCTAAGACCATCACCTTCCAGCTCTGTGCGTCAACCACTCGAGAGCCTCTTCACACCCTGCCAGAGGTTTTTACTCTGCAGCACCTGTGGAGACAGCTCAGCTCAATCAATCCCGGCACACCCATGGGAACACTTCACCAAAGCACCAGCTCCGCATTCTTCCCAAAGTTTTCTGGGAAATGCTTACCAGACTCCCTTTAAACTCTTGCCATTTTATCAGTTAAGAGATAAAATTTAAAATTAGTAAGTCTGAAGCAACAGCAACTCAAAACCCAGCAAACACTGAAGACCAATTCCCACCACAGTGACCCAAATCTCATGCCACGTGGAGCTCCTGGAAACTCTACTTGGTGTTGGTGCAGTGAAGGTGTTACACTGCTAGAGCAGGTTAATTTTTCATGCAGCTATTAAATAAATCAGAATTATATTGCCCTTTTTTTTGCATTACTTAGTGGAACATCCACACATTGAACTGCTGTGGAAATCTGCTTTACCTCAGCCGCACACAGACTTTGTGTTTAACACCAAACTCACTCCCAGGCTCCAACCAAAACCTTCATTCAGTGCCAAAATCTTACTTCCCAAACATACAGGAGAGAAGGATGTTAAAAACCAAATACTTGCAGGAAGAATTCTTTACCTGTGGTCACCAGAATTTTGCATATTTAGCACAAAGAAAAGTTTGAGAGTCTGTACAAGTGTTAATAAAATTGAAAAGTAGATATTCGTATTCACCACTCACTGCCAAAAGCCAACTTCAGCTGCTACTTTAAATATTTCCATTTATTACTCTGTACAGATACATTTCTCTATACTTCAGTAATTATTAAATGCCTTCCCAATCAGTGACAGAACAAATTTGTGCATTTAAACCCATGATGAGGAACACAAAAATGTTAAAACTGCAATGCACCTTTGATGACATGACCTGTGTTCTGCCCATTAATTCTTCCTTTCTTGGAATAACAACATTTTAAACCAATAATCAACTTTAAAAAGTCTCTTTTTTTTTTCCCAGAAGGGTGACCTGTCAAAAAAATCAAGTACTTCCTCTGTTATTTTCAGGCCCCTGTTGTAATTTATATGCCCGAGGCTTTCCCCCTGTGACCTACCAATTCCAGACACCCTTTTGATAACATTTATGGGTCAACACCTTCAACCAGGCATCCCAAGGCAGGTACCTCCAGAGGTCAGGAATTCTGTGAACCCACATGACAACATGTCACAAATCACTTCAAAATAATGCAGGGCTTGAGTATTATGAAAAATAAATCAGAGCTCTTGGAATTTAAAAAAAAAATCAAATCTGAAGTTGGGTGAACTCTGGCTTGTGCGGCTGCTGTGGGGGGAAAGGGTGAGACCTGATTTTTATTTCCATAAGAGGAATTAATCCCGTGTCTGCATTTGTGTTCCAAACTCTCTAGGGCTGCCAGGACTCACTGCCAGGAGCACAGGGAGCCTTGGGATGGAGATGATCCTGCTGGGCCAGTCCTTAGTCCCTGAAAAGAAGGGTGACCACAGGAATCAGAATGGTTTGGGTTGGAAGGGACATTAAAGACCATCACAATCCACCCCTGCCATGGCAGGGACACCTCCCACTGTCCCAGGCTGCTCCAGCCCCAGTGTCCAGCCTGGCCTTGGGCACTGCCAGGGATCCAGGGGCAGCCACAGCTGCTCTGGGCACCCTGTGCCAGGGCTGCCCACCCTCACAGGGTAGGATTTATTCCCAATGTCCCATCCAGCCCTGCCCTCTGGCACTGGGAGCCATTCCCTGTGTCCTGTCCCTCCCTCCCATGTCAATTGTCTCTCTCCATGTTTCCTGCAGCTCCTTCAGGCCCTGCAAGGCCACACTGAGCTCACCCCAAAGCTTCTCCTGTGCAGGTGAACAATCCCAGCTGTGCCAGCCTTTCCTCCCAGCAGAGCTGCTCCATCCCTCTGATCCCCCTGGAGCCTCCTCTGGGCTCTCTGCAGCAGCTCCAGCTCCTCCCTGTGCTGGGACAGGGCTGGGGCAGCTCTGCAGGTGGGGTCTCACCTGGGAGGGGCAGAATCCCCCCTTTCCTGCAGGGACCAGCCCAGGGTATTTTCATGACCCCTTCCTCATTCCCGAGTTCAGAGCCTTGACCAGCACACACAGAGCTGTCCCTGGTGAGGCACAAAAATCAGCATTTCCCTGCCAGCCCCTTCCGTGCCATCCACTACAAATCACAGCTTCAGAAGCCTCTTTCATCCTGCACGGCTGCCCCAGTAAAAACTCATCACTTTCCACTGCATACATAATTCCACTTTGATATTCCTTGGCCAGAACAAAGTTGATCTGTGCCTCTCTGGTGTCCAGCTGGAATTAACACCCACATCCCACATGGATCCCCAGGAATGCTGATCCATGCTGGCTGCCCAAGGGTCACCTGCAGCAATTTGTCAACAGCTCCCTCCTCATCAAAAATTTACAGGATGCTGAATTTCCAATGATGCTACAGCCCACGGTAAAACAGTCTTCCTCAAATATATTTTTTTAACAGAATGTGCTGTTCTCCCTCATACCTCTACTCAAAATCACAGCGTAGGACAAGATCCTACACCTGAGCAAATCCCAGAAGTGAAATTCAAGCAGATCCTGAACTGAGGCATCCAGGGAGCAAAGTGACAACAGGCCAGCAAGCACTTGAATAAACAGAACAAACATGAAGCCTGTCCTCAACTCACTCCCAACAAAAAGATTTAAAACAAATTAAAAACGAAATGACAAAAACCAACCATAGACAGCTCATTAAACACCACAAAACAGCGACACAGAAACTCCACTTAAAAAGTGCTGACAATATTACTCTGCAGCTTAAAATAATGTAAAATTCAACACAAAGATACTCTCAACATCCAAATGTACCAAAATTGACATCAGCAGGGCTCTGTGTTTAACTTCTCCTAAGAAGTCACTTTGATTTTCAGAGCTCCCTATTGTTGCTCTTAGTGCCAAAAATCCTCATCAAAATGAGCACTCCAGCCTGCCTGGTCCCTCTCACTAAAGGAGAGGCTCAAACTCGATCAGAGCAGACAGAAACAGCATTTCCAACCCACTAAACTTCCCTTACACTGACAATTTAAACTGCAGCACATGAGAAAATCATTCCGTGCTGGATACCTTCAGAGCTGACAAATTAAACAGTCAGGGATTGAAAAACTCCAGAGACTTTTTAGGTTCAACAGTAAAATGTGTAGCTACCTACACATACACAGTTAAGTATTTACAGATATATATATATGTATCAGTTTAATAACATGTACTAAAGAGAGAATGGCAGAAAAACCTCTTCCTTCTTACCCTCTCCTCCTCCCAAGTCTTATTAATGCTCAAGTACCTACAAGCAAATTTATTCCATTTAAATTTTTGCATTTTTGTCCTATGACCAACCCAACGCAGGAAGAGATCCCCCCATACACCACCACATCTTTAAAACACCCAATCCAACCTTAGAACATGACCTGTGCACTGCATTAGCCAGGAATTTTCCAGAAAAGCAGTACAGTTACTTCTTTTTCCCAACAGAAATTAAAAAGAATTCCTAACAGATGTGAAGATGAGAAGCTGCACCTCTCCCACCCAAATGCCACCATGGCTTTGGGGCTTCCCACAAAGCCCTGGCCTCAACTTGGCTTTTAAATGGAAAATGCCTCCGAGACAGCAGATTTTAAACTCTTAAATAATGAATTTTAATGCAGACTTTTCTGGCCAATTTACTCAGAGCAAGACAGGACAGCCTTTTCCCACTGCCCTGCAGATGATGTCTGATGGCTGGGTTGGTTTTATTTGGGGTTTTTAACATTAGGGAGTCTAATCCATCAAAAACTCAAACAAATAAATGTACTACATGACACAAAGGCAGATGATTGTCCTTTAAATGGATTCTACACATGGTGTGAATTTGATATTTTATTATTATTATATTACACATTTGTTTCTTCCTGACCAACATCAGTGAAACTCCCCAGACCAAAGCTGACATAAAATTGATGCTCCAGCATCACATTTGTTTATAGCCCAACATGCAACAGGTAAGGAGATGTTTTGTCTCTGTTTAATCACAAAAGAACAATTAATTCCAAAGAAGTAATAAAGCAAGAGAGAAAAACAGGATAGATGATTCAAGCATGGAAGCAAACAAGATGAATAAAGGGAAAAAACGTGAAATTTACATTTCATCTACAGCTTTGCCAGCTTTTTCTTATTCTTTTCAAATATATATAGAGAGAGAGAGAGTGGGAATGGAGGAGCTTGATAGAAATGTTCACCAATTTCAGCAAGGAACTGAGCTTTGGGAGATAGGGCCACAGGTACCCTTAATCTATCCTGTCTGTGATTATCTCCCTCCAAGTCACATGCAGGAAAATAATCCCCTGCAGCACAGAGCACTGATGTGAAAGGAGAGAAAAGCTCAAAGTCACAGCTGAATGGTTAGAGCTGAACCCATTTCTGCACTTTTTTTTTCCCCCTCCCTTCTACTTCTTACTTGAGACCAAGGCAGCTTAATCTGCATTGATGTCTATGAAGTTTCACTTGAAAAGTTCTTCAGTCTGAGAGAGTTTCTTCTCTTCTGAATAGGAATAAAATGCTCAAATATTTTTGTGAAAAAGTTTCTTCTCTTTTTTACAAAGGAAACTACGAGACATTGCCTGAGAACTTGAACACTGCATTTCAGCCAGATTTCAAACCAGTGGCACAGATATTAATCAAAAAGTGAGATTGTAAGAGAAGAAACACCCAACCAGGAGGCAGAACAAACCCCACAGGAGACCATGAGAATCCCACTAGAGATATTCAGGGGATGAGCGTGGCTGATTTGAGTGCACATGACAGGAGAGCAAGAGAATTAACCAATTTTATGGTTATTATTAATAACACAGAATATGTCTTTTTAAATTATTATTTTCATTTTAACACTTTGCCACCTCCTCCCACCCCTCACTTTCTCTGTGTTTTGCTGCCCTCATCCCTACTCCCCTTCATTAATCCACTTAATTCCAGCATTAGTTTAGATACACATTTGCTTCATTAACTCACTGCTGGAGGAGGCCAGCAGCCTGAGATGGAAAGGAAAGGGAAGCTCACCTCAGTTTTGTACAATCTAGATATTACAGTTATTATTATTTGGGGATCTTTGTTCCTCTTGTCTTCAGGAATATGAGTTGCAGCATAAGACCATAATTTGGAAAAAGCAGAAAATAGAGGTTAAATTCCAGATCACTGACACTAAAAGATGAATGTTGCAGCCCATCCCAAGATTAATGCATGCCAATATGGCTGATCCACCAAAAGCAGTAAAAAAAAAAGCAGCTTTTTTAGCCAAACAACTGTGGACACTTCTTTTATCCTTCCCATGTAATGAGGCCTCACTTTCAGGAAGAAAAAAAAAAAACAACCAACCAAGTATTTAAATTACTTAACAAGATCTCTTTAAATATCAGTACAAGGTTAGATGTGATAAAGACTCCACTGACTTTGCTGGGCAAGTTTGACAGCTTTGGTTTAAAAAAAAAAAAAACCACCAAAAACCCAAACAAAACTGGAAGGAGCAGAGAGCTACACCGAGATAACATTCAATGGTGATGAACCTAAGAGCATCTAAAGAACTAAAAAATCAATTTCTTGACTTAGGAACTAAATTCAAATTAGGAAATCTCTGTCTGACAAAGGTCTGAAACACATGGAAGGAAAAGAAGATGGGGAGAGAGGTTAATTGGTTTGTAAAGTATTGAAAGTACCAAGATACAAAATGCCCTGGCAGGAAAGCAAACCTGCAGAAGGGTGATGCAGAGAGAGCCCATGCAGGGGGATGGAGAAACAAACACTAATTTAGATTTTGAGGTTCGGGAGCTTGTGGAAACCCAGGGCAAGGGGAACATTTCTCTGTCTGCTCTGGGGGGTCCTGACCCCCAGGGGAGCACTGACTTTGACCCTCATTCATGGAGAAAGTTTCCTGGACTTCAAGATAGACTAGAATCGACAAAAGTCTGAAATAGATTGTAGAGAGTAGTGTAGGTNCCTCTGTAGGGGAGCCCCCAGGGAGAAGCCCAACGTGAGGCCAGGGATGCCACAGGAGCTTTATTTCATAATGATGATGAGGAGAATATTGTTGTGAGGTTAATTATGGCACCAAAGTGAGTTTGAGGTACAACTCCAGAAAAGTTACACTGGGAGCTTTACTAACCAAAAAGCTCCACTTCCTAAATATCACTTACCTTGAACAGAGTAACAATTCTTTTGCACCATGTCTAACAGGAAAGCAGCAGCAAGCCCCAGGCCTGAGGAGATGCTGTTTTTCTTTCAGATCTCCAAGGTTCACTTCATGTCTTAATGCACTTGGCATTGCTCTCACCATTAATCGTGTACTGCAGACCAAGAGAAAGTGCTTTTCCAGAAATGACCTCAAACTAAATTCATAATTCTTTAAAAACCAATAAACCCACTGAACCAGAGAGCTCAGCCCTTCTGCACTGGGCTACAGGCACACAAGGCTGCTTTATTCCCTTTAGCAAGATCCACTAGCACCTTGATTTAAAGCAGAGTGGAAACTCTGTTTATATGGTTTAACAGCAGTCCTGTGTTTTGAGCCAGCAAAGGAAGGAAGAGGCCAGAAGACACCAGAGGTCCTTTAGAAACAGAGACCGGAGATGTGCTACATAAATTCCATCCACCACTAAATCTGTATTTTTCTGTGCTAAAGCACACTCCTACCTAATACTTCTTTCTAAACCTCTCAGATCTAGGGGCAGCAGCATCCCTTAACTCCTTCCAGATGTACCCAGAGAATTCCAGATGTTCTATACTTCATTTTTCTGGAGTTTCCATCATCAGGAGGAAAGATCCTCTCTGAAGAATGGATATTTGTGTGTGTCACATATATTGGATGGGTTCTCATCTTCCTCACAGGGAGAAGTTACCCTAAGCTGAATATGGAATTTGAGGAGTCTCATCTTTTTCACATGGCCTGAAAGAGGCTGCAGCTCCTAAAATATTTGGGACACCACCTCTGCATCCTCTTTTTGACAGGAGTGAAGGCAAAAATCAGAGCCTTGAAGAACACATTGTGCCTGGCTTGAAGTGGTGCCATTAACACAAGAACAAAGTATAAACTCATCTGTGAAAAAACACTGCACAAGAGTACTTGAAGCTGTGCCTGCAATGTGTGTTTTTAACTCATAAAAAAGAATTTTAATTCTACAAAGGCTTTCAGAGCCTTTAGCTTTTACTGTTTTTTTTTCTTTTTGACTAAGCAGACCATTAAATTCACCTGACCACAATGAATCAGAGAAGCAGGATTTTTCAAAGCCTAATATTAAAGGAGACTTTCAAGGCTTCTTTCACTTTCCTATAATATTAATTGGATCTCCATATACTGGACATCGTGGAGAGGAAGAGCACATTCACAGAGCTTTGCCAATTGATGATAAAGCCTTGCTGGGATTTTGTTTCTAGAAGGACCAACCCTTTTAGTCAGGAAAGTCTCGGGTACATAAAACAAAGGGCTGAATTTTTTAGAAATACTCCACATAATGCAAAGAGAACTCGTGGAATTTATCAGAATAATGCACCCCACAGGAGGGTTTGCAAGGAACCAGATAAATAACAAATAACAAGCGTGCCCAGAACTGCAGTGTCCTGCATCTGGAGAGAGGCACAGGGTGCCCAGAGCAGCTGTGGCTGCCCCTGGATCCCTGAAGTGTCCAAGGCCAGGCTGGACAGGGCTTGGAGCAGCCTGGGACAGTGGAAGGTGTCCCATGGATGGGAGTGGAATGACCTTTAAGGTCCCTTCCAACCCAAACCCTTCTGGGATTCTCTGTAAGTTCATTGTGAGTTAAACTTTGCAAAAGGAAAGAGTAAATGGGTTTTCCATCAGTGCAACATTAACATTTCTTTTGTGAAAGTAAGAAAATCACATCAGCTCCCTGCTGCCATCCCTGCTTGTATCTCAACCCCTTTGCACAGGTGCCATTTAACCAGTTCAAATCACTTTGCATAGGAATAAATCAATCTGAGAATGGAATGTCCATTAACACCTTTAATCAGGCTTATTGGACAAGCTGCTGAGCTTTTGGAAAAGAAAAATGTGGATCTTTACCAATCTAGAATTAAAAGAAATTTGCATTAGAATTACAGGCACTTAACTGTCTGCAGTGCTTATTCTGGGGAATAATGCACTTCAAATTTTTCTGAAAATACAGAGGAACTGTTGATTCCTCTATTCCTGCTGCAGGGAGCCAAGGGCTGGGAAAAGATGGACCTTGTTACAATATTGTAAAGGGGCATCAGGACAGAGGAGACTTTTTTTCTTCTGCTTGTTTTGCTAGGTTGACTGCAGGGGAAAAAAAAAATTCATTTTTATGTTCAGGGTGTTGTTGTATGCTTCAAATAAAAATTCCAAGCTCGGTTCTCTTAAAAAAGTCACTCTGGATTATTTTCTGCTGGACAGAGAACATCCCTGGACACTAAAAGTAAATATGTCTATGTCATTAGGGATTTATAAGTTTGAGACATATAGTTTTTCAGGCTGGAAACACCTACTGTGACAATGCCCAAGGTTCTCAAAAAGGCAGCAGGCACCAGGTGAGGAATTAAAGGGATTCAATGACCCAGATCAGAACTGATGCCTATTCTGCATGAAGTAATCAAGAGTCCAGCTCAGAAGGAGAACAGACTGAAGAAAACTCCAGATTTAATCCCAAACCACAGCACAGTTTTCTAGCAGCTTCACACATTTTACTGTTGTGTTTTTATTCTGTATCCACAGCTACACAAAGGTCTGGGAGCTTTTTGTTCTTTCAGGACACAGAGGAGGAGGAGATAACTGAGCAGGTTATCAAAATCTGCACCATCAGGATGTTCAGATGCTGGGGGAAGAGAGGACTGTGTTAAAACAGCTCAACAGAAGCACGAGGTGGTGGAGCTCTGCAACTTCCCTAAGCTGCTTAGCTCCAGATAAGGAGCTTATGCAACTTCCTTAACTCTGGAGAACATCCAGCAAGCGATGGCAAACAGTGCTCAGGTTAAGTTACACTTGGGACAGACACTCCAGGAGTCATTCTGCCCTCTGACCAAGGAAAGAAGCAAAAAATCCAAGTCCCCACCCAAAAAAAGTCTGTCCAGGAAAAGTCAGGTATGGTTTACTAGAGGAGATGAGTTCCATGTTTATTTTCCTTGATGTTTCCCTTGCATGACTTGGGAAATGGCACAGAAGCTCCAAACCAGCTTCTGAGCCAGAGATTATTTCACATTTGAGTGGAGCCTGATTAGGAAGAAGCTTTTTGGGGTGGTACTTTTGAAAGTAGAAGAGCTTTAGAGAGGAGTTTGAACTCTGCAGCCACTCCAGTCACCAAACACACCTATGAGGGCTCTTCAGATTCTTCATCTGGAAATAAACCTGGTAATAAACCCACAATGGGCCTTGTCAAGGGTATTTATGGGTCAGGACAGGGACAAGGTTAAAGGCTTAAGGACTTACAACAGGCTTGATTAAGTTCCATCCAAGCTGGGAACTGAGTGAGTAACAAACAGGAGAGAGACACTCCAGTCCTCTTTGGCAGGTGTTGAAGAAAGTGTGAAAAAAGCTTGGAGAAGTCCTTTCTTTCACCTCAGTGCCTTCTGGAGAGGCACCAAATGCCACCACCAGCACCAGGGGTGCCACTCACCAGGTGAGAGCTCAGCAAACACCCCAGGTGTGGCATTCACATTCTCTGAACAGAGAGACATAATTCTCTCTCTCAAGATTTTCCTGGAGAAGCACAGAGAGAAGAAGCAAAAACAATCCTTATCTCTGCTCCTGTGTTTTACACATGTAGAATGTGTTTAGAGATTGTTTACCTGAGGTGATTGCTTGATTGGATTCTGGTGATGGTTGTTTGGATTCATGGAGCAATTGAATCCAGCTGTGTTCAGGACTCTCAAGAGAGAGTCACAAGTTTTGTTAGTCAGTAATAGTTAATAAGTATGTATAATATAGTAAATAAGTATATAATATAGTATA
>VXBC01011284.1:1352809-1404810 GCA_013399945.1 Ploceus nigricollis
TCCTCAGCGCTCCTCACCGCCCCGGGGCCGTACAGCCCAGCACAGCCCAGCCCAGCCCAGCCCCTCCGGACACAGCCGGGCCCGCCGGCGCCGGGGATGCTCCGCTGGCGGCGGCCGCGGTTCCCCCGAGAGCCCCGCTGGACCAACCCGCTCAGGGTGGATGCGCTGCCGGGGAAAGTTGAGGCGTTATGGCTTAAATAAAAACTGCGTCTCGTTTCTGGGCTGGAAGCCCAGGGAAAGAGTCAGGTTCACGTAGGTCGCTGTGCAGGAGTCGGATGGAGGTTTTATTGGATCTGGCTCCGGCTGATCGCAGCATTAGAGCTGTGTGGTGTAATTAAGGCTGAGCAGAAGTCCTTTAAGTTCCTTTTTTTTTTTTTTTAATTTTTCTTAGGAGGTAGTACTACATTTCCTGAAACCTGTATTATCTTTCAGCATGCCAAAGCACAGTGAAGTGTGTGTTATAATAAAGTGTGCATTAGGTCCCTGTGCCTCACTTGAAGCCAAATTTTACCAGAGGTGACTTTGTCTCAGAGCCACAGTGGAGTGTTGCTGTAAGAGAGTCAATCATAGCACTACAGAATGGTTTGGGTGGAAAGGGACCTTAAATCCCACCCAGTGCCACCCCTGCCATGGCNTTCCCAGAAGGGAGAAAGGACTTAATGGCTGTTGTTTTGTACGCAGAGGAATTCTGGACAGGGTGGTGATGCTTTGCTGTCATGGCATAAGGAGGAAGGCTGTGAGGAAAACAATTTGCTTCTTCAGCAAGTAAGATTTAAGTCACTGCCACCTCCGTTTCCCTTCCTGTCCAGTTGTGTCATGAATTATTGAAATGTGCTGGCTGAGAAACAATGACATCTCTTCAGGGGATAGTAGAGACTTGACACAGCATCTGTTGACCCAGACTGGTGCAGGAGCCCTGACCTGAAGAGATGTCCTTACTTTCCCATGCATATGCAGGTTTATAATTAAGAAATGTCCAGCACAGAAGTATAGCCACTTCTGTAATCAAATGTGGCACTGGTCTGAGGAAGGGATGTCAAAAAATAAATTATCTCAGGAAAACAAGATGCATTTTTAATTGGCAGAGTGTGATCAAATAGGACTCGTAGAGATGGTAGAATTACAGGGATTTAATGAGCTACCATGAGCTGAGCTCAGAGGTTTGTAGCAGCGAGGTCCAGCTCAGCCCTGGCGTGGAGCAGGAGGGTGCTCCCAGCCTGTTTGGGCTGGTGTAGCACAGTCTGATAACTCCAACACAGCACTGAAACTCCACTTTGGGCTTTTGCCTGGAAGATAACACTAACTTTCAGTTATTATTGCACAAAGCCTTAGCTAGGACTGGGGTCGAGCCTTAGTTCCCCTGCAAGCTCAACTCAGGTAGAGCTCAGGTGGCTGTGAGCTCCTCTGTGGGGCAGTGGCTGGGCAGGGGGCAGGAGCAAACCCCAAAGGCAGATCTGGCCTCCTCAGAGCTGTGCTGCTCACGTATTCACAACACCCGAGCCTTATGAGAGCTGACAAGGTCAGGGACCTGTGGCACAGCTCTCCACGTGGAAATAGCAGCTGTAGCTGTGAAGGCCAGCATGAGAAGGATAGCCTGTATTTTTATGCTTGACCAACCACAGAGGCTGTTCAAATTTTAAAAATGCATTCTGCAGCTTGCCTTGCCTGGTGTCCTTTGTCACCTCCAGCCCAGCCCCATCTTTGGACTCCTTTGGCCAACTAATATATTTTTTCAATTTCAGTTAAGTCAAGGACTTCAAATTCCAACCATAGGTAACAAGTTCGGCCACATAAAAGATACTTTTATTTTAAGTTTGTAAGAGAGGCACTTTATGAGATTGTGAGGTTGAAAAGATGACTCTAATCTTTAGGATGACAAGTTAAAAAGGACAAAACCCACTCTTCCCCTCACTTATTTTCCAGCAACCCAGGCATGCAGAAATAGTGGGTTTGTAAGTGCTTTTCCTGTATTCATTTCAGAAAACACAGCAAAGGTGCAGTATCACCATATACTTACTGAAGGGAAGCAATTTGCAGACAGTGAATTCTCTGAGGTTACCTGGGATGTTTTCACACAGCCTGTGCTGCCCTTCTGCCATCTGGGGCTTCTGAACCCTCTGCAATATTCACCTTCAATAATAACAACTGAATTACCAATCTCTCCCTCCTTCCAGCTAATGATTTTTTTTTTTTAATTTCCACTTGTCATTCAGACATCACTGTCGACAGCTCTCTGAAATGACATGTGAAGAACAGCAATGCTTCTACTCTAGTGTTGTCTAATTAAGGCTTCCTAAGAATCAAAGTGGGAAAAAACCCCTGCACAGGTGTAAGCAGGTACATGAAGATCATATTTAAACTTCCCAATTAATAATTTGTTTTGAAGACCTGGCTTAACCCTGTCCATCCTGATGTCAGCTGTAGACCTAAAATATCAATTGAGCTCTTGCTCCTATTAACTACCCCCTCTGACTGGTCTCTGCTTTAGTTGCTGTGTCCACTTCCAAGCAGTTTTTCCATGTTCATCTTTTCACCACATGGATTGCCCACATAACTTTTGTGTCCTGCTTTGACAAACCTTGTTTTTTCAAATTTGAGATGGAAATTTAGCCATCAGTAACAAGTAGACTGATACACCATAAATTCCTCCAGAAAAAAAAAATCAATCAGTGTTTTTCTCCCAGCTGCTTCAGCTTTTGAAGAGTTTCTCTTGCCACTGGCAGAAATACCAAGGAACTCACCTCAAGCTTAAGCAGAGCTTGGTTTGTAAAACATCTCCAGGACATTGCCAAGGTGGAGTCTTGCCAATGGGGCTCAATGGGTCTGGTCTTACCACTGACAATCACTGTCAGTTTCAGTTAATTGAACCAGCCTAGAAAGTAGAACGTTAAAAATAAATTTAAAACTTGTTGAAAATTTAGTTTTCAGTCCTTCTAGGTATAAAGGTTAGAGCAGCCCACCTTTTCCAATCACACTTTCAGGCATTATAGTGTCAATGGCAAAAAATATATGGACAAAATATAGGATCCTTTGGATGCATTTAAATGAGTAGAAAATCGACTCTTTCCAGTTATACTTATGGGATTCTTATTTAAAGAGAATTTCTTAATGTCAGTTTAATCTTCCTAATTTTTAAGTGACGCTTCCCTCCTTAAGCTGACACTGATACCAACTAATCTGAGGCCTTGATCTGCAGGCACAGTTAAGGGATTGTGCATTTCTTTCAAGATCGAGGTCAGCTGTAACAACTGGGTGGGTTTTTTTGGAATATCTGTATCACAAGCCCAGGGGAGATTCCTTGGTGTGGTGGAGCCACAGGAGAAGCTGAATTCACTCCCTTGCCTGGTCCATGGTCACCAACACTGACCCCAACATCAGCCACGCTCCTCGTGCCCATGGCCAGCTGGATTTTGGATAATCCTGCTCTCCACAGACCTGTGAGGAGTTATCTTAAAATAATTCTGTTCTCAGAAGCAGCCAGCACAGCTCTGGCCCAATTTCACTGAATCCAGTGGTAGCACTTCTTTTGGCATTGAACCCAATTGATTAAATCACCAAGCACCTTCAAATTCTCATTTCATTGCCTCCATGAGCTGCTGCTCGTGCTAATAAATGGAGAGTGCAACTGGTGTTGGGAGCAGCAGGAGGGAAGGGCCGGAAGGGGGAGGCTTAATGAGTGGCTCTGGCTGTATTAAGGAAATTAATTCTGTCTATGGATTAAAGAGCAGCACTGGAAGCCTCACTTTGCCCTGACAGAATCTGCATTTCAGGGTTTACACCTCTGAAATAACCCCAGTGGTGTTCTGTGGTTGCAAATGTCATTAACGCAGGCAGGACCTGCAGCAGGCCACAGTGACTATTCCAAAAGCCATCAAAGAAAGTGGATTATGTGCAATTGTGCTGGAGAACATCTCACAGAAAGAAAATGATAATAGGAAGGTTAAGTGCCCAGCAAGTGCAAACTGATATACAATATCTTGAAATCACAGAGAAAGAAAATTAAAATGGGGAAATGATTTCACATATAGGTAGATGGAGGCATAAAAGCAATCTATGAACTCTGGGAGGGAGAGCAATGAGAGTGGTGCTGTCAGATGTGCAGCCTCTTGCCCATTAGAAAGAAGTGATTGAAGGCTCATTCCAATAAATGTGCAATTTTAGTTTTGTCATTATTTCAGGCTTGGTTTTTTTGACTCTGCTTTTGTGTGTCGTTGAAATATTTGTGTATTAATAGCTACTGATTTTAATAGCATTACAGTAATTTGAACATCTGCAGCTACCAGGCATTAAAATACGATCACTCCCCTGTATTTCAAGTTATTTTTGCTGTACTTCTGCCTGATTTTGTCACACCCATTAAAATGCAAGGGATCAGCTCTTATCATTACCCATTAACTGGCAACCTTGAGCTGAAGTGTTCAGCAGGAACCAGCCTGATGCCTGGAGGCCTGGCCAGCAATTCAGTGGAAGGCAAAGACATTTTATGGCTGTCCTGGAAGCTGAGTGATGGGCTGTGTAACTCTCCTAATCAAATCCAATTAAACACAGAATTGTATTCCCACCACCCCTGCCATCCTTTGTTCCAACAAATTGCCTGATGTACTATTCAAGTTTGCTAAATATGGAACATTTTATTAATGAGAGGTTTTAATTCCACCAAAAGCTCAGCTTAGTTTATTAAGGAAATGAGATATTTTGTTTAGAGTGTTGAGGAGCTCTCACAGGGCAGGAGGCTCTCTCTGGAGGAGAAATGACTCCTCTCCTGGGCTCAAACTGACTTTTGAGGAGGGGAACCCACAGAGGATAAATGAATCTAAAAAATGACTCTGAATTTGCTGTTTCAGGGGTGAAGACAGAAACCAAAGCACAGGAAGCCATTGCCAGTGAAATGTGGTTAGGAAATACTTGACCAGCAAAGAAATACTCCTGAAAAGTGCTCTGAAATGTGATCACTGCCACTGTGAGGAGAGGAGGAAACAACAGCTCCTCCTCCTCCTCAGCCTCACAGGGATTTTTCATTCTACTCCAAAGAGCTTAACTCATATTTTTAAAGTGACTTCTGTAATGGGACAATATTTGCTTGCAAATGTGATGCAGGATTTTAGTATTTTCCAAAGCTTTCCCTCCTAGCTGTGGAATTCATGGCAGCCAAACATCAGGAGCTGTCTTCATCCCTTCAGCCATTACACAGCACCTTCCATGCAGCCAAGGAGTAATTCTGTAGAACTTTAAAAATCATCTGACACTTTATATGTTAATATAATAAAGTAGGTTCGGGCTTCAGCATTATGCAGTTTCATTCATGAGTTAGCTCAGGCATCCCAAACATGTCTGAGAGAAAGAGAAGGTAAACGCATTTAATCCTTTGCCAGCAGGATCAGATGCAGCCAGATAAAACAAGGAGCATAAATAACAGTGACCTGGAAAGGAACAAAATGAAAACCAGCCTACCTGAGGGATAAATAAGGAAAAAAAAGGCCCCAGGAGCTTGGGTTTGGTGAAGCATTTCAGCCACTATTTACATTTGTCTCCATGAAAACACACAAGCCTTAATGCTTGTCCGTGTTAAGAATACTTCCCTAAATCAAATATTAATAATTTTGAGATCTATAAATACCCTGATGGGAAAACTCTGCATTAGTAATGAATACAAATGACCCTGTGCAAATGTCTTTGAGCAAGAAAAATAAGGAAAACAGCATGTCAGTGACCTCCAGCCAGAATGTTCCTGCAGCTCAGAGTGAGGGCACTTGTGAACCTTAACACATTGAAAGCAGACTTTAAAATACTTGGAGAATGTTAAAATAAAAGGAAGATACTAAGAGAATTCAAGTGATAATATATTATTTTCCCAGTTCCTGCTGTTGATTCTTCTTGTGCCCCTCTCCCAAACACCAATTCCACCCATGGCTGGCAATTTTCCACGTTCTTCAATAATTCTGTCAAACTTTCCCTGACAGCAGAGTGCTGCTTGGCTGGAAGATAACATCTCTAATTTCAGCATTAGAATCAATCCCATATCAGGTTTTCTACTCACTGAAACCCTGCACAGAGCTGGCTCCAAAATTTAGAGATGTTGGCCAGAAAGTGGAAGAAAACAAGTTACTGGTTTTTTCTGTGTTTTATTAAACTTTGTCCCAGTGGATGCTCTTTCTGTTAATTAATTTTCCCTTTACAATTCCAGGTAAGCTATTAATCTATTGACTTGAGGATTTTTCAAAGCCTTTCCAGAAATAAACTCTGGGATGAAAGGATCCTAAGCTATGCATGAAAAGTAGAACTGCTGTTTTGTCATTTTCAAGCCCATGGTTTATCCCAAGCCTCTCTAATTCCCTTTACATGGATGTCAGATGAAATAATACAATGAAAAATTACCTCAAGATTTTGTTTCCCATTGCAGAGGTGATTTGTACAGAAAGTTTGCCAAGTTTTTATATAAAATTTGATTAAAAAGTCACAAACATTCCAACTGCTGTTATTTAAAAGCAGCAAATTAATGGGGGTTTGGGTTTAAATTAATACTGGTTTTATTCTGTTCATGCAATTCCATCTCATTATCTTTAGTTCCCTTAATCCCATTGCCCAAAAATTTGCTTTCTGATAGTGAACTCGACAGAAACACTCAAACACTTGCAGTTGTGGAATGCAAAATCATTTAAATAACATTCCTTTTGCTATTAGCAGTTTCTGGATAATACAGGAAAATGCCACAAAATTTTTCATGATTGGAAATAGATGGGTTTTTTTTTTCCCTATGAATTTTTAAATTGCCTCTATTATGTCCCACTGTGTATGAAATAAATGTGATTTAAACAGTTGTGCCCTCTACTGGCAAAAAGAAAGTCATGAAAAAAGAGAAAGAAATTCCTTGTTTCGTGTTGTACCAAAAGACAGTGCCTGAATCGAGTTTTTGTTGTTCCTTGGGGTTTTTTAAATCATGTTTTAGCCACATTTGAAGACTGGATTATTTTCGTCATTAATTCTTAGAACATTAAATGCTTACAGATATTATTTTTTAAATAAAAAATCTGTTTACACTGTTAAGAGAGTATAAAAAGGCTTTGCCATAGAAGAATATGATGGTGGGGAGGGTGTGTTTACACAGTTAAGAATAACTTCATTTTTATGAGACTTTTAAGAGCTGTGCTGTCAGAGACCATGAGAACAAAGCTGTGTGACAAAGTCCTTCATGAAGTTCAGAGCAGCTTTGGAGCATTCATTTTAAGGAAAATCTGGAGCATTCATTTTAAAGAAAATCTGTAGAATTTGATATATAATGTGAATTTGAATATAGAATTTCATGTGATACAGGACAATCAAGACCTCACCCTCTGCTGAAACCCTTCTAATCAACCCTTCACCTCCCATTTAAAAGAAAACTTGATTTTCTGTCCTATGCCCCTCTGCTGCAGTTGTCAACTGGCATTAAAAGGGAATAATGAAGAAACAAAACCATCCCCTTTGGTGAGGAACTCGCATGCTGCAACTTCCCAGCATGGGCAGGATTAGTCAGGGATGCTAATTGCAATCCTAATTGACAGATTTATGCCATAATATGAATATAACCATTCAGCACAGTGGCAATAATGTTCATATCTGAGCGAGCTGTGGGGAGCAGCCCCGTGCTGGGAGTCAGCTCCACACTTTTATCCAGCCTGTAGGAACACATCAGATCCCTCATTTTTCACCTTTTGTGAAATGCAGTTACAGACTGCAGATTAAATGGATACCAGACCACACGGATCAGAGAAGAAAAAAAAATAATTTCATCCCAGAAAACTTAATAGTCAGCAGATGAAGGGGCCAGTGTACTCTTGCCCCTTTCTTTGGCTCCAGCATTGTCCCCCTGCAGTGGAAAGAGTTTGTTTACCAGCAGAATTCAAATCATTAATCACAGAATTAAGTTATAATGTCCCCTCTAAGTGGCTTTATTCATAAGGACCTGTGTCTGGAGATGAGGTGGGTACAAATAGCACAGGGTCAGCCTTCAGAAATCTCAGGCTGCTATTAAGGGCTTCATTGCCAGAGAAAGCTACACTGCCCAAATGAGCTGTAATCACACAGGAAAGCAGAGGATGGACTTGTGCTCACAGCACAGTCCTTCCTGCCAACTTCTCTGTGCTGAACTGTGTCACAGTAGAAGTAAATATTAGTGTCTCAGGTATCACTGTTGCTGTGAACTGCTGTGTGTTGCAAACATATTTAGCTTTATGGCAGAACCTTTTTCTGGACAAAAAAAATCCCTTAATATTCTAAGTTAGGAATCTACTGTGTGTCTTTGCTGAATCAATGGAAAGCAGAATATTTTTTTATGTATCACAGGAGTATCTCAGAGAAGAAAACCAATTCTATTGCCATGATCGTCTCCAGCCCTGAGCCTGGTAACCAAAATCTCAACCTTCAGGCAGTGTTGCAGACAAGTTCATTCCTTGCTCCTGCAAAGAGCTGCATGGGGCAGCTTGGGCTTCACTAAGTGGACTCCAACTTATTAATTGGTCACAACAATTAGCCAGAGTGCCCGGGGCTTGATGGCCCTTGGTTACATGTGGTTCAGTCAGGATCTCATGGATATTCATTCCACTTTATCCACACACCAGAGCTGCTGCTGCCCCATTCCTCTGCCCAGCTCCTTGTCTCTGGCACAATCCCAGCCCTCTGTGAAGAGAGAGTAGGAAGATTTTCCCTTCCTTCCACATTCTGTTGAAATCAGGCATTTTCTGTGGCCATAGCACCCATGGTGGGAATGCAGGTAAAGGACATCTGAGAGGGAAGTGCTAAAGTGGCCTGGCCCTCAGAGGGAGGGAGGGATCGAGCTGGATCCTTCCCTGAAATTCCCTGGTGTAATAAATTAACCACAGTGCTTTATTCTTCTGACTTCACCACAGGAGCATCTCTCACTCCCAGACTCAGAGAGAACAGGCTCACCCCACAGGGCCACCTGTGAGGGGACTTTTCTGTTTCCTTCATAACATACCTGTGATCTGAGCTGGCCCTGTGGTGGAGCTGCAGCTGAACCAGCACCATTCCCACTCCCGTGGTCAGTGAGGGCAGTGCTGGGCTGGGACTGCTGCTGTGACAAACCCCTCAAGGGAGCTCAGATCAGCCCAAACCTACAAGCAAACCTAGATCCCACACTCTGTGACCATCCAGACCTCAGTGCTGATTGTGGAAAGCAGTGCTGTGATTATCTGAGCAGCCTGGGGCACCGACCTGGGCCTTGGGTGAGCTTCGAGGCTCCTGGGGAACACCTGGGGATGGCAAATCCTGGGATGTGTCAGCATCTTCAGGCAGGGTGTCATCTGTGACTGGTGAAACTTGATCTCTAAGAACTTCATTCAGCTGCTCACCTCTCTGCAGCTTGCTTTCTCCTCTTCTGTCTGGCTCTTGGTTTATAATTCTTTCCCTTTCTGCTGCTGCGATTTTGCTGTTATGGGAACTTTGCAGAAGAGAAAAACAAACAGATCAGTGTTTGATGTTGCGCTTTCTGTTTAGAAGTTTGTTTTCCTTTCTTCTTCCATTGCATCAATATTAACATGTTGATTCATAAGCCAAATAAATAAAGGCTATAAATACATTCTTTCTATTTTGTTTTTTTTAAATTGTGAAGCCTCAAAGTTACAGTTCCCACAGCAACTGCACAATGTGCACATACATAAAAGCAGGGATATTGCCACCCAAGGCAGCAATCAAATATGCATGAGGGACTTATTTACACATGAGGACTGTGCAAGTTTGAAATCCCAGAATCAAGAAGCACCTTGGATCTATCCCTGATGCTCTGTTGGGAAGAAAAATCTGAACATGTTGGTCCTTGTGGGCACAGGGGAACTCAAACTTGCCCTGTGCAGAAGTGCTTATGGATAATGGGATGGTGGTGCCTTTACCAGAGCTAAAGATGCTGTGGATAAAGTAATTACTGTAATTAGCTGAAATCCACAGCCAGAAGGTGTCATAACAACCAAAGCATTATGAACAGAAATCATTGTTCACAGTCCTGACGATCCTTAAATGCTGTGCAAGAATTTCTCCCAGTTTGATTGAACAGGAGTGAAGAGTGCTCCGTGTGTTGGAGAAGTCTATGCTATCCACATGCTTTATCTTCTGCCATCTATGAGCTGATTTAATCCTGGTTTCTGGTCCTCCACCAACTACTGGTTAATCAAAATTTATTTTTTAGGTCATGAATTCAGCATTTCAGCCCCTACCCTTGCCCAATAGTGGGATCTCATCAGTTTGCAACTGATGTTCTTCTCTGGGCCTTGCTATTTTAAACCCAGGTTTTCCAACAGTGCAGGCAGTGCTGGTATTGCACCCCAAGGCAGGAATTTGGGCATCTCCCTCAGCAAGTGCAGTGTTACTTGGTAATCCAACATGTGCCTCCTGCTAGTGAGGAACAGCCCAGAGAGCCCAGTTCTCTGCGAGGTGCCCTGAGAGGAGAGGGAATTCAGATTTAAAAATGTGACAGTATAAATTGTCTTCTTTTCCATGGTCTGTTATCACAAATAGTAGAGGCTGCAGGCATCAGATTTCAGTGGTAAAAAGAGAAGCAGCGTCTCATCAAGTGATTGAATTCTTGGTGCCATTAATCTCTTACAATCTAGTAATTAAAAGGAACTGGAGGATTCCAGAATTTGAAAGGAAGAGCCATTAGCATGTTTAACTATAAGCAGCTGGATATTCTATAGGCAAAAATGGGTGAGTGTTAATGAGTTTTTAGGCCTTTGCAGCCCTTCTCAGCTGCTCTGGCAGTTCTCCTCCAGGACACAAACCAGAGAGAGGATTTATGACCCAGAGGAGAGCACTGTCCTCAAGTGTCACCTTGAACCTGCTCATAGGGATGGGCTTCTGCATTATCATCCATATCCCTTCCATCCAGCACCAACATGTGCCACGTTCTGGGAGGGTACAAGAGCCTGGTGTCTGTTTCTGTAGAGAATGCATCAGATTTGTTTTGACAGAAATAAGAGTGATTAGCATAAATTTACCTTACCACAGGGACGGCATTTGAAAGCAGTTGTATCAAAGCATCATCATTTCTGTGGAACAAGTTTGTGCTGCACTGTGAAAGATGCCTTTTAAAATGCTTTTATTTCTCTGAAAAGCAGCAGGAATTACCAGGCAGATAATTTTTCAAAAATGTTCCAGGGTTTCTTATGGATATTAATTTCTGTTTAAGCCTCTCCAAACTTTGGCAGGAAGACAAGTTTCATTTTTCTCTAACAATTCCTTTAGTTCTGCAGATGTTGTAGCCAGATTGGCAATAAATTTTGCTGGAACAGTTAACTCAACTTAGGGAAAGGTGCTGTTATTTAATATTCTGTTTCTGTCTCACCTTTTGAACCTTAATTTATAGGTAGTGTCTTTTATACCTACCATTCCATATAAGTCTGCAAAACTTATTAGATTATTATGTTCTCTGCCAACGAGAATCTGATTGGTTTTCTAAATAAATATCTTCAGAAGCATGAGCATTAAACATGGTGTAAAGGGAAAAGTCCATTTTATGTCCCATTTCCAAAAGGATACACGTGTTTTGATTACACCTCTCTAATTTCCACCAGTCTGTTTCTGTCTCCCCTTTATTGGCCTGATTAAAAGCTTACTGGAATGAGTGGGAAATCAAACCTCTCATTGACTTAAGTGGCTTTGAAGCAATTTTCAAATAGTTGCTTCACACTTGTTCCTTATTACACTTGAGAAAAACTCTGTTTTCCTCCATTCTCCATTTTGCCTTGCCTAAAGATCAGGAATCTCTCTTTGCTCTTTCATAACCCCAGACATCTGCACTGGTAACCATCCATGAAGTGCAACAGTTCACTCTCAGCTCAGACAAAGACCTGACTGCCAAACATGTTTGATATTCCTGTGAAATGGAGCGTGCCCTTCACCCTGGGCAGCAGCCCAGCTCTGCAGGGTCACTTTTGGCTCTTTTGGGAGCACTGCACAGGAATTGCCTTTTTTTTTTTTCTCCTCCCCCTACTCAGCAGAAAATCTAATCAGAGATTTTGGTCCTGTGTTCCACTGACTGTCGGGTTTGTGAATGATTTCTCAAAGCAGTCAAGGAAACCCAACCTGCTCCCAGTTAGTCCCAGTTCCCTGTCCTGGGCTCTGCACCCTGACTGGGATGTGTTCAGGAGCCCCACAGATCCCCAAAGCTCTGCCTGGCTCTGCTGTTCCTGCCTGGCCCTGCAGGAGCATTTCCTCAGCATTTCCCCTTGGCTGGTGCCCAGCTGATGGAGTGATGGCATTTAAGCTGCCAGTTTTGGCAGCTGTTTTCTGTAATTCAGAGACAGGCTCTGAGTTTGGGGTTACAGGTATTTGACCAACAGCAATTCAAGATGACAGGAGATGACTGGAATTGTACCATAATGCCCACGACAGCTAACATTTTCAAACAGACAGCAGAATCTTACCTGCAAAACGTGCTCAGCTTCAGTGGCTGAGTTTGCTGCAGCACCTGGACTTGCCATGAGCTCAGGGCATTTTTTTTTTGCTTCAGTACCTTGGGAAGTACAGAATCTATTCCAAACATAAAGACCATTCTTTCTGCAGGCAAAGCAATCCCTTTACATCCCAGAGCAATTTCTGCTGGCTGAGGAAATCCCTGGGAGTTTTCCTGTCATGTGGAGGATGCAGAGTGAGGATCTTGCTGGAGGTTACACACAACCAGGTGTTACAACCTGGCAACCCTATGAGAGCTGTCTCTGCCTTGCTTTCCTGGGTGGGTACTTCATTTTATCCAGCTGAGGAGCTTTTTCTCCCTTCTCTTCCCTCTACTCAGACCTGAGCCAGCTCTGTGATCCCCAGGTGCTCTGCAGATGACTCCTCCATGATAGACTGGCCATTAGAGTCCAGCTTTATCTACTCTGAGCATCTCTTTTTGCTGCAGCTCTGCTCCTTCCTGCCAGGCTGTTGGACATCCCAGGTGACTGTACAGCCCCAGGGCACAGTGGTCAGTTGAAATTCAACCCAATTTTGCCTGAAGGTCAGGTGTATCTAGTGCTCAGGATATTAAGATTGTGAGCATTCTTGGGAAGAATATGGTTAGGAGTGAATTTGGAGGTTTATATTCAGAGTTACCAGCAAAAGCTCACTCAAGGGGAAACAGCACACATCAATAAGTGTAAACAAATAAACTCCAGCCCTTGGAAAAGAGGGAAAAGAAGAGCCTCAGTGTTGCTGCATCCTCAGCAAACATGACTTCTGAGGCTCAAAAAATAGCAGCTTCTCACCTGAAATACTCCTTTGTTCTTGCAGGGATTTAAGGAAGCTTCCATGCAGATTCTGCACTGGAGCCACTGTTCATCCTTGCAAATTTTATAAAGTCCTTTTAGAAAAGCCGAGAGACAAACAGGGCAAGGTTTCTTCCATGGGCAGATCACTTTTTGTTGCACTGCAGTGAAATGGCTGGCACTGAGTTGGAGCTAAATTAACAAACTTCTTTATGAAGGCTCAGAGTTACAGCTACTGTATTGTGGAGCAGGCAGATAATTGGAGTGGTCAGAGTTGTATCTGCAGTGCTGGGAAATTGATGTAATAATTCTGGACCAGAAATTGTCTAAATAGAGAAGAAAGCATGAGCATATGCGTAATATATCTTCTAGAATTCTGCCAAGACCTCTCGTGAATTGGATTGGGAGTTAATAAACTGTTAAATAAAATGTCCATGACAAGAAAAAAAAAAATTCATTAACTAGGCCTATTGACAGCTTCCCTGATAAGGTAAACAACAGTCTATAATCATTAACAGCTCGTGCAGAGATCTGCATGGGTTTGCTGATAGGAGTTCTAATAGAGCCATTGAGAAGGAATTACAAACACAGGTAGAAAGGACATCGTTCTCATGTGTCACTTTTTATGGTGTTGATTTGTATTTTGATTCCTTTCACAGTGAAGGTTGCTAAGAGTTATAGCTGTCTGAGGGTCAACAAATTTCACAAGGAGCTGGTCCCCTCCACCGGCCTGAAACAATCCCAGAACCTTGAGCTCTGAAATTCATGACACCCACATGGAAAAGTATCATTTGCTGTGATTTATTCTGGCAGGTACATTATTGGGTGCATGTTAACCAGGACAGATGGCTGTGCAGGATGGAGCACAAGGAGCTCCAAATCACACTTTTGGAAACTTTTCTCAGCGTGGTGTATCAGGAGCAGAGAAGAGCAGAGCTTTTCATGGGGTGAGGTACACAGCCAACATGAATCCATCACTGCTGGCTGTCCCAGCAGAGCATGCCCAACACCCTCTGCCAAACCTGCACACCAGGCTCTCCATGGGTTCCTAAAGACCTTAACCAGATAATAAATGAGAGTGCACAGAGAGCAGAAACACCAAATATTAATGTGGTGTCACTGCAGCCTCTTCTCTTTCATTACTTTGCCCTGTGAGGCTGCTGTTGTAATCTGGCAACAATACAATCCAGTGCTCTGCATTTCCTCTCAATGAAGCATCCCTTGATGTCAAATTTGCTTTGCAGACTTGCACTCGTGGAGCAATTCCTCTCAGCCAGAGAAGCAGCAGCAGAGTGTGAGGTTGTTGGCGTGTCTCCAGTACCATTGTTAACAATTATGACATGACTGTCAAACCTGATTATCAGCTTTTAGGGATCTCTGTGAGACCCTGTAAGGACAGCTGCTTGGCTTTTCCCTCAAACACTGCTCTTGGAAGGCAAGAGAAGAGGGAATGGGCTTGGCCTTTAGGAGGAATCACTGGGTGCTTACAGGAGGCCATGGCAATCAGGATTTTTGGGGTCCTCTCTACCTCTGCTTATGTGGAGGTTTGAGAAGTTCATCCCCAAGAGCTTGGTTGCTCTTCAGAGCCCTCAGAGAGATATTTTGGCAAGTGGCCATAGCAGCAAGTCAAGAAAGGATGCTGCCCCAACTGAAATGTCTAAATTGGAAAGGAGAAGGTATGGAAAAGGGGGTGAGATTGGAAAAGGGCAGTGCAGTGTTATGGTGGCCTGAATTCCATGTTTGCACCTCGTGCTTTCTGCTCTGTAAGGCAGGACCTCCCTTCTGCTCTCACCAAAATGGATCCCCCATCACCCCCTATATCCATCACTTCCCATCATGGAAGACTCTCACATTGCACCAGGTGGTTCCTCTCAGGTGAAAATAAACTGGAAAATGTCCCCACAGGAGCACACCCAATGCACACCTTGAGGAAATTCATCCCAGGGGGCGAGACCAGCCCTGTTCTGCAGTTAAAAGCCCCAGGAATTGTAGAGCCAACACCAGCTCCCCACAGCAGTGGATCTGCCCTATTTACTGGTGGTGCCAGGGCCCCACCAGTACCTGTGTGCTTGGCACGGCACAAGACAGACCATCATGGTGAAAGAATAAGAAACCAGTGATCCTGGTGTTAAATGGTGAAGGGAAATCAGCCATTATCTGTTATTTTACCTAGTGAGGGGTTTTTCATTGCTTTTTACCCAAAGGAAGCTCTGACAGGGGGTTCCAAAGGCTGCAAGGAAGGAGCATCTCAGTTACCTGCTGGGTGGGGAAGCAAATGTCTGCAGACATCCCTGGAAGATGGAGAATCATTATCCCATGCAGGTGTAAACTCTGCTTATTTGCTTTGCATCACCACCCCTAATCTGCCACGGGAGACGGAGGCTGGAGTTTTGAGCTAAGATGTTCAGCAGGCTTCTGTCTCACACCCTAATGGCACAAAAAAATAACAGATATTACATTTCACATGCTATTTCTTCAAGTCTGGAACATCCCTCTCCTGCTGGCCTTATCAAAACTCGCATTATAATTGGCAAGTTTTCATTTCAGTGGGAATCTTGGGAGGGGATGTTGGAGGGAGGTCATTGATTTCTCACAACCGATTCAATCTTTTTATATGCCTGACTGCCCTAAATCACTACAAGTAGGAAACTATTTTCAAAATTTCTCAAGAGCCCTGAATGTATTGATTGAGTCTAACTTTGACTTCAGACATTAAATTCTCTCTTTTCCTTGAGAAAAACAACCTCTAACCTTCTATAAGGCCACTTGGTTTTAGCTGTCTCTCTGTTCTTGCTCCATTTATTTATGCTCCTCTCAATGGCAGTCAGATTAAGCCTTTGACAGTTTGTTCAGAATTTCCTTATTATTGTTTTCCCATTTTCCAATGAAAGTTAATTTTATTCGAATTTTCTCCCATTGTGTTGGTTCAATTACTAGCCCCAAACAAACAGTTGTTGTATTTTGTGCTTAATGGCAGCATATTGCCTGTGTAGTCATGTTTATAATTATTTCTCCTAAATTCCACTATCTCCAATTAAACTGCAAGAACTTTGAAACTTAGAAGTTGGTTAATGGGGAAAAAACCCTTCACTGTTGGATAAATCTTTTTGCTAATATCCTCCCTTGCCTTTATAAATATACCCTGAGATTTAATGCAGTTAGCACGAAGATTGGTGATAACGTTTTACCTCATTTCCCCCAATCTATTACAGTGTGCAGCTCAATTAGAATTTTTAGAGGTGGTCCATCATGTTAAGGGCTTCCAGTTTGCATTTTAAGTCATGCAAGAGCTCAGCACACAGCGGGATTGTTGTGTCTGACCAACCAACATGTGAAGACAGTTAACTAATGCTTTATAAGGAGTTCAGAGTGTCGCACTTCAACACAAAATAAGCACACGTACTCACTTATGAGTTCAAAGGCAGAAAAGGGGAAGTTTTCTTCAGACCTTGGTTATTTATAGAAATTCAAAGATGACCATGGATTGGAGATGAAGTTACCACCTCTCCAACCACACTGGTTAGATCAGCAATCCATCAATTCTCCTCCTACAGAGAAGGAACGAAAACCAATCTATTTTTACATTAAAGTATGTGAGAAAGTCCATGACAAATATGTAAACATCAGAAGGCTTAGAAGAACTTTAAAAGAGAACTTAAAACTTTTAAAAGAACAGGGCAACATTCAGAGTTATACACCAGAGCAGTACAGGATTTGAAAAAAATACAAAGCTAAAATCCCACCGCCACTCCAGAAGTCCCGTGTGTGACATCCCTGCGCGTTATTGCGGAGAAAATTCAGGTGAACTTAGGATGGGAAGAAATGATGTTGTCTGACTCTAATTCAAAAGGCTGAATGATTTCTTTATTATATCTATATTATAATACATTAATATACTACTTAAAAAGAGATACTAAAACTACATCTTACCTTTCTAACTACTATATCTAACTACTCACTCTAACTTCACTCGTGACTCTCTCTTCTAGAGAGCCCAGACACAGGTGGATGTGATTGGCCATCAGGGCCAAACAATCCTCGCCAGTATCTAATGAACTAATGACTCCAGGTCAGCAATCTCCAAATGCATTCCATATAGAAAAACAAGGGACAGAAATAGAAATTGTTTTCCCTTTCTTCTCTTCTGTCTCTCTCTATAATAAAATCCTGAGAGAGAGAAATATGTGCGTGCCACAGCGCGTCCCGGCCTGGCAGCGCCGGCTGCCATTACAGCCCCGGTGGCATTGGAGCGGTGTCTCCCTGTGACAGCTGCTCCCTCTTCAGCTTGGGGCTGTCACTCCTGCTCCTCGGCACTGCTGGCAGCTCAGGATCAGAGCTGGGCAGGCAGTAAAGCTGTCGTGTGGGTAATGCCACCGAGGGGCAGCTGGAACCCAGGACAGCAGCTACGGCGCGGCCGGCCAGGCCGCTGCAGGATCTGCGAAGGACATTTCTCACCGTGCTGTGCTCCAGATTTTGACGCTGCTGAGTCAGGGACGGACGAAAAGACTCAGATGATTTCAGAAGGCAAAATGAGTGTTTATTCATAGGAACAGCTCTCTTTTATAATCAGGATCATTAGCGTTAATATAATTGGTCTCAAAGTAAAANGATGATTTCAGAAGGCAAAACGAGCATTTATTCAAAGGAACAACTCTCTTTTATAGTCAGGATCGTTAGCGTTAATATCATTGGTCTCAAAGTAAAAACATCTCACATGATTGGTGCACTGCACACAACTCAGTGTGGTAGATAGAACATATCCATAAAAAACAGGAACAGAAGGAGAGATGACAAATAGTTTGCATTCTTTCTCGGAACTTTTCCCAGGCTAAGCCTGGCAGAAATCTCTCTCTTTTCTCTCTTTTCTCTCTTTTCTCTCTGACTTAACTGAGAATATCTACAAGCTTTCATAGGCCTCGAGCTCACACAGAAAAATCAAAGCTGTCAGAGATGTGATAGCAACTTTTAAAGGACAGGTGTTTTAAACAACTCTCTGGAACTCAGACGTTGAGCAGAAGTTCCTGAAGAGGAAGGAAGAAGCAGAGCAATGATTTAGCTTTCATCCTTTCCTCTGCATAATCACATTTGATTTTTGATTTTATTTTTGGATGAACATCATTTGAGCAATGAGATTTTTATACTGTGTTTTGGTTTGAGGTTCCTTTTTGTTGAGATTTGTGTGTTTGGTTTGTTTGTTTTAAATGGGGTTTTAGGCTGGGAGGTTTCAACAGGAAGGAAGCAAACGACGAGGACTGCAGGATTGGTATTGTCCAGGGACTCTTGTCCAGGCTGGAAAGGGACGTTTCACAAGCACATGAAGTGACAGGACAAGTACAAATGGCCTGAAGCTGAAGGTGGGAGGGTTTAGATTGAATATTAGGAAGAAATTCCTCCCTGTGAGGGTGGGCAGGCCTGGCACAGAGTGCCCAGAGCAGCTGGGGCTGCCCCTGGATCCCTGGCAGTGCCCAAGGCCAGGCTGGACACTGGGGCTGGGAGCAGCCTGGCACAGTGGGAGGTGTCCCTGCCCTGTTTGCACATTGAATCCCTTTGTCCTTAGATTATGAGGAGCTGGAGAGGCCAGGGCATGTTTTCTCGCATTGGGTGAATCTAAAACACTTCAGCTCCTCCATACAGAAGCAGATTTTGGAGAACATTCCTCCAGTCTGCCAGTCTGAGCATCCAGCTGTAACCAGCGTTCAGGTGTAATCCCAAAGGCTTGCAGGTGCTTTTACATGCAAATAAAAAAAAATGAGCACACACTGCAGTTTCCAGCGCTTGGATTATGGTTAGGCTTTAGATACACACAGAAATCTTTGCAAAAACCTGGTCCCAGTGGGAAGCAGTCCTTGGGAGCACTGATACACAGTGACAGACCACCACTGAAAGGAGCTGCAGCCTCAAATCCTTCTGGTAACTTTGATGCAGCAACATAAAGCCTGCAAGAAACTGCACTTCATAAAAACAGGCACTTCCACACACCCAAACTGTAATTCCCTATGAAAGTTAATCTTTTCTATTACTCTTATTCCATTTGTAAATGGAATGCTGCTTTGAATTATGGCCTGGTGCAGCACTCCTTTTATGCTTCAGTAGTCATGGCTTTGGTATTTCAGGTATTTATTGTGGAATCTTGTCTACTCCCATTCATCAAACACCTGCACACCAGTCCTGCCCCAGGAGAGCTCAGATCCACAGCAAACTTGCTGTGGGGATATTGCAAGTCAGCATTTCTGCTGCCTCTCTGCAATACATTAATTACAAAACAAATAATCAACAAGCACTTAAGCAGGTGTTTGAGCCAGCAGCATTTCTTACGTGCTTAAATCATAGAATCAGAGAGTCATTCAGGTTGGAAAAGACCTTTAAGGTCATCAAGTCCAACCATCAACCCAGCACCACCGTTAAACCATGTCCTCAAGTGCCAAATATAAGTCCTCTTTGTGCTGTAAGCTGAACCCTGACACAGCCATAAAATCCACTACACAAAATTGAACTTTGCCTTACATATATGATAACATTGATACTCTTTTTTTGAGCTGTCATCTGCATGAAAATACAGCTTCCTTTTCATGCAGAGAGCTCTTTATTCCATGGGTGCTGTGGAGAATCTTGAAAAGACTCCTGCAAGCTGCCAGCCGCTGGTAGCAAATCGATGTAATCTGCATTACAATGCTTGCATCATGACTTTGAAGAGGGACCGAACTTGGCTGGCTGGCTGTGCATCCAGAATCACTTCAAAGATCCCATTTCTGACACTCAGGGATGTTTCTGGCTTTGTTCCAATTCATTGCCTTGTAAACTGAATTCAGAGGCAGCCGAAGAAGCAGCCCCTCAGTTCATATCCGTGGGATGTGCAGCAGCACAGACCCTGTCCTTGGGCTGGGCTGACCATCCAAGGATTTTGGCATTGTGAGGAGGCAGACAGGGTGACAACAGCACCACTTTTTGTGTCACATGTGTGCCCAAAGGCTTGCTGACCCCACAGGAAAAACTCTGCAGGAGTGACTGGGAAAGAATCCAATATATCCCCCTTTTTTAGAGGCTGGTGATGAACTGTTCACTGTAGCAACAGAAGATAATGCTGTCACATCTTACAGGTATTGATATCTGCCCTCAAACCCTGGAAAAAGGGATAAATGTACTTTCATGCACATTCTGCAGTTCACATCATCTGAACACCCACAAAATAACGTCTGCACTGTTCCACTGAGAGCAAATCACAGAAATCACAGAATATCCAGTGTGGGAAGGGACCCAGAAGCTCAGTGAAGTCCAGGCTCTGCAGAGGACACCCCAAGGACCACACTGTGTTCCCAAGAGCATTGTTCAGGCACAAAAGCTGTAAGAAAAAGCACTTTCTCCTCTGAGCTCCAGCAAGCTGACCAAATCATCATCATCATCATCACCATCCCTGCCCTGTAAGCAAGCTGTAAAACCCCAGAGCTCTCACACCTCCCCCCAGAATTCTTCAGCACACCCAAAGGTCCCCAAACCCCAGCCCCTCCCCAGCTCTTGTCCCATCATTTTGCATGGCTGAGGTGCTGCTCACACACCTCTCTCTCATCCAACCCCTGTACCACAGACTGGACATCCCAGCAAGTCATTTTTCCACTTTCTGTTGCTGGAAGATCCTCCTGAGGGGAATTCTTGCTTTGAAGCAGGCAGACCTGAGTGCCACAGGAACAAAAGCAGTGAGACAGCAACAATCAGAAAGAATCAAACGTGTACAAGCCATTCTTCCCTGGAAAACCCTTTTTTCTAGGAAACCTTCTGAGAGCTTCAGATTTCTCCTGGCAACGCTTTATTGATTCTGCATGAATAGATCCTTTTCTTCAAACGTTTATTATCTTAATATCTCAGCAGCTTCTCAGGACAACACGTGGAAAGCAGAGCCATTAGCCAAATTCTACACTGGAAATTTCAAAGTGCAGGGAAACGTGGCATCAGCCACGCTTTTGAAAGGGTTGATACTTCTTCTGGCAGTTTATATAAAAGATTTCACCTGAGTTAATATGGTAAGGAAGTATCTGAGTGGAATAAAATGTGGTAAGGGAAGCTGTCCCTGCAAAACAAAATAAACCTTCAGATTTCTTTGGTAAACTAATCCTGGCCTTTCTAGCACAGACCAGCTATAGCTTTCATGACAACAATGGGATAGAATAATTTTTTATGAACTCTTTACATATATTAAAGTGGATTTACTGAGGCTGAAAACCTTCTGTTGTCTCTTACTGGACAAGTCAAATGTATTAAAATGGTAATTCTTTCCCATATTTTTAATCCTCTCAACATGTTTCCCTCACACATAGAGTATGAACCAAAGATAGCAGGATTTAGCAGAACATTTGCAAATTTTATTTTGGCAGATTGGGTAACGCAGGTTCAAGGTAATGGAATAAATTACAGATCCCTGAAGGAAAGGGAACATTGTCATTTCTGAAACTCAGCTGTAATAATTGGGCATCCCAATTATGTATAATCCTGTATGAATTAGTAACTACAATGGTTCCACTGGATAGGTCACAACCACTGCAAAGAAGCAGAATTCTGCTTGGCACTAATTTATCACTGCTTTTAATGAACCCACTGTGAATAAATCTGGTCCATTATTTATGGGGTTACCTACCTGCCCATACATTTCTTTTAATCACAATTTTCAAATTACTCTGCCCTCCCATCTTTTCCTCTTCCTCTCTTATGTGGCAACCTTTTCCATAAGGCAAAATGATTAATTCATATTTTCTTGATGCTTAGATTTAGCAGCCTCACTTTATGGGGTCTTTTTCTTTGAAACAACAAACCAGCACATTTTGTGCAGCACAGTAAAATTTCGATATGAGTGAAGGACAATACCTGTTCCTAAAGCACTATAAATTTTTTATTAGTCAACGAAAGAATACAGAGTAGCAAACTTTAACTTAATGCAAAGTCTTTGGGAAGCCCCTTCCTCTGAAATAATTGATATTTTCTTTGGCCTGGATCTATATGAACCTGCCTGAAATGATGCCACATTCAAAAGGTGATCTCAGAACTAGATGAGCCAACATGAGGCTGAGTGGTTTAAAACCTAAATTTTGCCTCCTGAATAGCATTTCTAATTTGCAGATTTACTCATTGCAATGTTCAGCCTTGTTGTAGAGGTAATTTTTCCCTGATTTTAATGGTGTAGAGCATCCTGCCTTCATTAGGAAACATCAGGCACATTCCTAGTAGGAAGGGGAAGAAAGTAAATATTTTTCGTTGGGTTATCAAACTAAGGCTAAATTAGATAAGGATGTCCTTGCCAATAGCACAGTTTAGCAACTTTTGCTAAATATCAGAATCCAAGGTGGTGGCCCACGGGACTTCCAGGGCTCAGGCTGCTGCTGGAAGTCCAAATTCTCTGTCTCCCGTGGTCGTTGCTGCAGAGGGCTGCCCTGAAGTGCTTTTTGTGCCTTGGCACAGGGATACTGCCACTAACACAAGAAAATGCTTGTTAAGAGCTTTTTCTCCAGCCCCTTCTCATATGGTGGCCCTCCCCTGCCTTCTGCACCTCTGTGGGTTCAACTGGTGCTGCTGAATTTACGAGGAACAAAACGCCCCAAGCTGTTCTATTCATGTTTTATTCATGTTCCCAACCTCTCATCTTATTTACCTGGTGTGCTGCCTGCCAGAAGTAGTTTTTGGCAGACAGCAGATAATTTATTTTGTGGACATCTGCTCCAAATGTTTTGTGAATAATTAGAGAAGTCTGTAGGGTCTATTCAGTGGGATTGAGCTCTGACAACATCAAGGGATTTCTGATCCTCTGCTCCTCCTCTTCATAAAAGAAAGAATTTTTAATTTTTTTGTATGTAAAAAGAAAGTTTCCTCAGTAATTAAGGTTTTTTGTGGAGCAAAAGAGCTTCTGTTAGGACCTGTTGGGCTCCAGTCACCTCTGTGACATATTTCATTGCCTCCACTCTGAGGGTGAAAGACAGAATAACTTAAGGAGCAGCTTCATGAAAAAGGAGAGGGGAGGACAAGAGCTCCTGTGTGAAGATGATGCCACACTTCAATAAAAAAATTGCTAATTTTAAGCAAGGGATGAGCACACACTTGTCTTATCAGATTCATCATTTAGCCACCAAAATAAGCCAATGAAAGTGAAGTTTCTCAAAGTGCATTTGTTCTTGCCTATCAGTGCAGCTGTTCATGCTCATAGGTCAGGTCTGGCCAGAAACATCTGGTGTAATTTAGATATTTGAGCCATTTTTGCTCCCATCCAAATCTGTCTGGAAAACCCATCCCTGCTGGTAGCCTGTTTCCATTTCAATGGTCTTTGCTTCATGGAGGAGCTCAGAAGGAATTTCTTCCATGGGATTTTAACCCACTCAAAAGCATCCAGGAATTGAAAAGTTTTCAGACACAGCATATTGGAAACATATGGTCTTAGCATCTTGTTGATGCTTTAATTTTTAATAATTTTGGGTATGTTTTTAGAACATTCAGAAATAACCAAAATTAGTTATTAACTAAATCATTCCTCTTTCTCTTAGCTCCTTGGCAGGTTAAATTTCACAGATTATCCTCTTTATTTATGTTTTTCCAGAGAAATGTCCTCATGACAAAGTGCTAACAGCATTTAGGCCTCACAGAATCCCATCCAATGCAGTGCCACCAAATACCTTCATTTTTTTTTCGTTCCTTGAGCTGTGCCCATCAGCCACGGGGCTGGTTCTGAAGGATTTGGTAGTATTGCTTTTACAGTGAAACAAATATAAAAAGGAAGAATGAAATGATAATGACCTAAATTGGTGCCAAATGTATGGGATTCCATGTGTGTGCAGTAAAGGGAAGCCCAGCTCCTGTAGTTTTCCCTTGGAAAAGAATTGATCCTGTATTTAGAACCTATGTGCAGGATGACCATATAAATGTGGTTAAATGGCATAGGATTCTGATCAAAGGGGCAATTACAAGTAATAAAATAAGAAATATAATTGTTGCTACCATCCCACCCCAAACTCCAGCTCGGCTTCCTGGGAAGTGGCTGCCAGCTCCAAACCCCACACTTTGATTTTCTGGGATTGCAAGAGGGATATCCCACACAAACACCCTCAGCTCTGTGGGAATGCTCACAATCATCAGTAAGAGATGATTGTCTCCCACATCAGCCTTTTGATTCGTCTTTCAAGGGTTTTGTTCCCTGCAAAAGGCACAAAATGAGCTGTAGGATAGATGGCAACAGCATTAACACTTCCTGCACAGCCTCCTTCCTGCACTAATCTGACTTTTATTTTCCCTTCATCAGGAGATTCTTGACTTGTCTGCGTTTAAATGAATTATTCTCCTGCCATTAATTGGGTCTTTCTTTGTTGTTGTTGTTTTTAATGGACCTCAAGTGAACAAAACAAAAGTTCAGGGATAATTTCACAGATTGCACAATTTTGTGTTCTTCCAGAAGAAAAACCAAACTAAAAGAAAACCCACAAGAGAAGTTTGAGATTTTTTTTTTGTCCAGTTCTGGAACAATCTAGAGAACAAACTTCCTCATTTGGGCCAGCACTTCCAGACATTACAGGCAACCTTTGGATAAATTTGTAATTCCACAGAAGCATTGTATAGATCCCATAGACTATATGGAGTATATTGTATATATTCCATAGAACATTGTGTAGATCAGGGTAATCCAAGAATTAATACAATAATACAATACATACATAATACATTAATACAATACAAATAAATGTCCTCTCAATTACTTGAACAGAGCTAATTAACCCTAATTCCCCAGACTGTTTGCCCTCCTTTGCCACCTCTCCCCAGGTGTGATGCTTATTTTGAACTCTGCTGATGAGAGCACAAGTTTAGAACTTTCTTCAAAGTAAAAAGATTTCTAAATCTGTTACCAGCAGCTTTGAGCTGCTTCCTATTCCTTCCTCCCTTCCTGCTTTTGAATTCTCCACATTTTATTTTTCTTTTTATCTTTAAACATGGTTGTTTTTTTCTTATATATTTACTTGCTTATTTTTACAAATGCTGTAAAAGTGAGAAATAAATACGTGGCCTGGGAGAGTGATATCTGAATGTCACTGGGTATCTTGCTTTTGGAGATATTGCAAATCTTCAGTGTTTACACTGTTAATATTTAAGAACCAAAATTTATTGCAAGGTAATAGATATCATAGAGAACACTGGAAATGACATGGCTGTGATTATTTATATATGGGATGCCCTTTTTGGGCTGCATTTCTACATTTCTTAGCTGAGTAAATGAGGTTCGTGGGTTTCTCTCCTTGGTCAAGATGTGAAAAAAAATCCCAAAAAGCAGCTTCAACCCCAGGACACACCAGGAGCTTTAAGCACTACAGCACTGGTGGTGCTGGGCAATGTCCACTAACACAGATTTCCAGCAGGTTTTAAGCATAAGTGAGACTTAGAGAGGATGGCTTACACCCTTATTAATTGTACTGTAAATTTCTGGCTTTAATCAAAGGATGTTTCTCTCTGCAGCTGGAGGAGAAACCCCTATGGTGAGGGCAGCTCATGGACACACCAGGAGGGTGCCCACGTTTATCCTGATGGACACAGCCATGGGCACAGCTCTCAGGTGCCCAGATGGACCCAAGGGCTCAGCAGGGTGAGGTGGAGCTGTATTTATTTTGTGGGTAATTATCTCCAGTTTATGAAGGACTCCAAGCAGAGTTGAGCATCCATTGAGGGGCTCAGAGATATTCTTGTGAGCACTGTTGGCTCAGGCTAATTACAGCAAAGCAGAGTAGACAAGAGGGTTTCCAGGGAGGGTTTTTCCCATTTCCAGTGAGCATTGCAGGCATGCCAGTCAAAGGAAACTGGAATAATAAGACACCATTACTAAGGATTTACTGTAATGTCAAAAGAACTTTAATTAAAGTTGGCTCCGGGACTCCGTCCCTGTAATTGTGCATCGGAGCTTTTCAGCCACTGCTCATCAGCAATATATTCAGCAAGAAATAGATCTTATATCTCACTTTCTTCCTTCATGCCATGAATTATCTGGAGCTGGTGGAAAGCTTCAACTTTGGCTTGAGTGCCTCATGGAAAGTTCAGGATGAAAGGGAAGAATATATCTTTTCTTTTCCCCTGCCCAGCTGCATTCAGGGACCTTTCCTCAGGGCTGTCTGGGACCTTTCAGCTCTGCAGCAAAGTTCACATTCCTGTTAAGAGAATTCTCTTGGAATATTAAACTGCAGGGGTGGAGACAAGCCAGCAGCAAGCAATGTGATCAGCAGCTCAGCCCTCCAGGGTCAGTGTGCACCTCTGAAACAGTGAACAGCTTTTCCTGGCAGTGTTGGGATCAATGTAGCTTGGGATGGGGCAGCAGCATTTCATAAGCTGTGCCTGCCAAGGTGGCAGGGGACCAAGTTTAGTTCAATGCACAAGGTTCCTTCCAGGCTGTGTTTTTCAAGGGATTTGATGCCAAAGACAAAAGTAAATAAATCTCAGCCATTTCCTGGGGTGGAATTGGCAGAGCTCTGTCACCATGCGAAGGCAGAGGTGACATCCCTGGCTGAGGAAGAGGAGCAGCTGCTGGTGAGGCAGTCAAGGAGCCACTTGAACTGCCCACGGCACTGGAACAGCCTGGCCATCCCTCATCCAGCCCCTGGCCCATGGACTGGAGCACAGCTACCTGGAAGACAAACTGCAGCTCCTGCCTGAAAACCTGCAGATGGTGGAGTGAAGGCAGGGAGGAAGAGTCCAATCAACACCAAACTGAAACCTGATATGTGAATTTCAGATAGACAGAATGCAATTACCCAAACTGGGCCTTGGCTGGGGCTGCAGGCAGCTGAGGGGGTTTGATGTGTGGTTTGGGAGTTTTATGGGCTCGCACAGCCACGGCGTGTGATAGCAGGGACAAGGTAATGGCTGTGCTGAGAGAGCTGCTCAGGCTGTGCTGCCACATCCAGGGCTGGAAGCTCACAGTGTAAAACTGTGCAGCCACAGCAGAGGCTGCAGCATTCAGTGTGCTTTTGGTGATCAGAACCCACAAAACCAAACCAAAACCACAGCAAACCATGACTGAATGCACCAAGAGTCCACATTCCAGACTAAGGCTGCCCTGCATCCCTTGGTGGTGAACGATCACTTTTGGCACAAAGGACACCAGCTGAATTGCTGATTTGGCTCCTACCAACAACAAAAGTAAAAAAATTCCTTTGAGGTCTCCCTGTAAAAATAGAAACACGCTGATGTGATTCAAACATACTTTTTTTAACTTCAAACAAGTATATAATGCAGGATAGCACAGATAAAGAGCTGCATTTTGTCTTTGCAGTTGTATTTCTCCTCCTTGCAGTGCCTCCCCAGCATCCCTGGCTGCCTGGCATCCTGCAAGGGCTGCATTTGAAGGTAGAAACAGCAGCCTGGTGCTGTCACATTTTGGCACTGACACAGAAGGATTTAACTGTCTGCATGGGAGGAGTTCAGTTAGGAAGTGACACAATTCCCAAACTTTTCCAATAGAGTTGTCTGAATGATTAGCTCCTGTTTTCTGTCTTTATTTAGAGAAAAATGCACTTAAAAAGAAGTTATTTTTGTTGTGGTCTGCCTGACTGTCTTCACCAGCAAGGTTGCCTCACCTGTCTAAAATTTCAAGTCTCTAAGTACATAACTGAATTTTCATTATGCAGCAGTTTCTTAATCAGTTGAGAAAATTAATCCTGATTTAAAGTAATCCTGCAGAGATATCAGCTCTCACAGCCTCAGGTGCTAGTACCAGTTCTGACACAAGCTAAGCACTGGCCAGTTTCTCTTCTGCCTCCCCTCCACTGCAGCTTTTCCCTTGTTCCCAGCAGTGTTGCCACACTGGGATTTTTTCTCTTCTTCCTGCACAGGGTTTAAGTATAAAAAGTCTGAACAGGTTGAAATCTGTCATTTAATAAATCACCAAATTCTAATGTGAATAATTAGGGGTTTTTTCCCCATCTTCTTCCAGGAATTTAACCTATGGTAATGTATTCAATGCCCATTGTCCCACTGTAAATCCAATTTATAAGGGCAATGCTTTAACTCCACAAACTGCCTTCCAAATCAGCATGAGCTAAACCAAGTAAACACTCTCTCTGTTGGATATATACATTCCTAATTGTTGTCTGAAATTCAGCAGTGAGATTTCCTGCCTCATGGCACATCAGGAGCAGAGGAGATGTGCAAGCTCAGAGCTGCTTTCAAGCTTGGCTCTTCTGGGCTTTGAGGTTGGTACATGGAAGCTGTGCCTGGGAAACCACTGGTAGTTACTAAGCAACTCTTGGGGCCAGGGTTGGTGGAAATTCCAGCAGATTTCTTGCCTGAAACAGCATCTCTGCAACCCTGGAAGAGCAGCTTCCAGAAGGGAAGGGTTCTCCTAAAAAAAAATAATAAAAAAAAAGCATGTGTAGAGCGTTGCACAGCTCAGCTCACAAATCAGGGGGTTTGTGTTTAGATGTCATTTGTAGATTCTGTGAAGTGCTCCAAGCAAGCTAAATCTCATAAATCTTGAAAGAAGACAGCACTGCTTCAAACTCATCTATCACAAGAGGCACCGAGCAGTGCCACGGAGTTTGAAGAGGCTGGAGAAGCAGGGGAAGCAGCCTGGAGCCTGACATGGGAGTGGAGGAGAGGGGGAGGCAGCTGTTCCCCCACGAGCAGGGGATGTTCACAGGCTGTCACCACGAGCCCTGGGCAGAGGGGAGCAGCAGGAGGCAGAGGGACAAGGCAGGGACACCCAGGTGACCCCAGGGCTGCAGGAAGGTGCCACAGGCCAGGCAGTGACAGCCCAGACAATGTCACAGGTTCAGGAGGGTCCCTGATGCATTTTTGCTTTGCACTGATGCCATGATGATTTTTTGCCTTTTCTTTTATATACCTCTTATGTATTCTCAATACCCTTAGCATGCATACTTGTGATTCCTTAAGTCTGATATTTCAGCATAATCCTGATATTCTGTTAGCCAGAGGAGCAAACATCCTGAAGGCCTCACAGCTGAAAGCCAGAAAGCTTTACACTGTCTTGAAAAACCAAAGTCCCCCTAAAACACATCATGTAAACCAAGATTAAACCCATCCAAAGGGAAACAGTTTGAGATAGAAAGATATCATGCTGTTCATTCAAGCCTCTCACTGGAGCATCTTTGTTAAATATGCTAATTTGCAAAGTCTATAAAATTGTATACATGATCTACCATGTGTGTACATTTCAGTATGTTCCACCTTGGTGAAGTGTTGCACCATAAAAATCCTTATTAAATACCAAAGTACAAAACCCTTTATCCCTTAATCATGTCTGGCTCTTAATTCGAGAACCAAAGAAAAGGCATCAGTACAACATCATTCTTCCCTGCAAATCCATGGGTTTAAGCACACGGGTGACTTTATCCCTCCCTTTTCTCTCTCCCTCCTGGTGAGGCCATTATTTCATTGCTTTTTTTTCCTATCACATTCACACCATTAGTGAATAAATCTGTTATTCAAAGGTAAAAAGGGGTAAGAAACTTGTCCATCTTATAAGCCTTGAATTCCCCAAAATGCTCAGGATAATAATTATAGATCACAGGATGNGGTTGGATATTAGGAATAAGTAGGTTGGATATTAGGAAAAAATAGGGTGGATATTAGGAAAAAATTTTTCACGGAAAGAATAATAAAGTACTGGAATTGTCTTCCCAGGGAGGTGGTGGAATCACCATCTCTGGATGTGTTTAAAAAAAGACTGGACATGGCACTTGGTGCTTTAGTCTAGTTGGGGTGTTGGGGCATAGGTTGAACTTGATGATCTCAGAGGTCTCTTCCAACCTCATTATTCTGTGATTCTGTGTGTGATTATTTCATTGCTTTGTTTTTCTATTACATTCACAGAGTTAGTGAATAAATCTGTTATTCAAAGGTAAAAAGGGGTAAGAAACTTGTCCATCTTATAAGCCTTGAATTCCCCAAAATGCTCAGGATAATAATTATAGATCACAGGATGGTTTGAGCTGGAAGGGACCTTTAAAAATCATCTCTCCAACTCCTCTGCCANGGGTGTTGGGGCATAGGTTGAACTTGATGATCTCAGAGGTCTCTTCCAACCTCATTATTCTGCGATTCTGTGTGTGATTATTTCATTGCTTTGTTTTTCTATTACATTCACAGAGTTAGTGAATAAATCTGTTATTCAAAGGTAAAAAGGGGTAAGAAACTTGTCCATCTTATAAGCCTTGAATTCCCCAAAATGCTCAGGATAATAATTATAGATCACAGGATGGTTTGAGCTGGAAGGGGCCTTTAAAAATCATCTCTCCAACTCCTCTGCCATGGAGGGACAGGTTCAAGCAGCCCAGGTTGCTCAGAGCCCCTTCCAACCTGGCCCTGAGTGTTTCCAGGGATGGGGCATCCACAAACTGCCAGCTTTGGAGAGATCTTTTCTTGATAAGCAGAAAATCTGTGGTGGAAGAGTGTGAGTGCCCCACAGGGGAACCCAATACTCAGCCCTGATCCTGTGCCAAAACAAAAATACTAAAAATCCTCTAGAAACCTCTGATGGAACAGGAAGTGGGAGAAAAAGAAATCTCACCAGAGATATCTACTCTGTGGAAGTCATTGCAATCAGAAATGATAATAAAGAGCAAAATCTGCTTCCTGGAGATCAGGAGAGCTTGGGGAAGTTTCAGGCTGCTCAAGCAGAGTCCCAAAAGCTGTAACTGTAGGCAGTTACTGCATGATGTTACAGCAGTGGGAAAAGCAGGGTAGAGAGACTTAAATAAATAAAATCTGCTAATTTTTGGTTGTGTTGCACAGGTCATTGGAAATACAGGATGTTAGTGCATCAATCCACCCTGAAGAAATCCAACACTGCTGTTTCTGGAGGAGAAAATCATAAATATAAAAGTGTAAGATATGATTTCTACCACAGGGCTTCAGCATGAGCATAGGTGTGGATCAAGACAAGAATAAAAAATTTGTTATGACAGTCCCTCTGGAAGGATTTTAAAGTTAAAATCTTGCTTCTTTCTAAATTCATTTTTTTCATAAGAAATATTTGAACTCTTGGGTGCTTCCTCTTAAAATAACCAACTTACAGCAGGGGTCCACTCCACTAATTAACACTTCACTAGGAAAAAGGGGATTCACCACTAAATTCTTCTGCTTTGCTACTTCAAGACGAGGATTTGTTTGCACACAATGAGAAGGGGCTCCTTACCAAGGACTCAGATTTATCAGGCAGCAGTGTCAACCCCCTGGAAGTCCCAGGACTTGCCAACCATGAATTGAAGGCGAAACAAAATGGGGGAGGAAAAAAACCCCGAGTTGAACATCTGTTGGCTGTGCAGAGATTCAAAATTTATATCAAAACAGAGGCAGTGATCCCTCTTTAAAGCATCACAAATCTAAACCTCAGCCTGGTGGGTGTCACAGCACACCATCTGTTAAATTAATACAGTTTAATTAATCAAAGTTAAATGTTCTTACATGTTTTCACTTTTGCATCTGAAGAAGCATTTACTCTACAGAATAGTGAATATCCTGCAACTGGATCTGGGATGATGCAGGATGATTAATGTGTTTACAGTCAACATCCAGCCAATGGAAATGCTGAATCTGAAGATCCATGGGGAAATCTGTAAAAAGTGCCGACTATACTGCAGCAAGTATTTAATGCACCATGTAAAGGAAGGGAGAAGTGTAAGGCTGGGGATGGCAGGTGTCATCCAGGTGACCACCATGTGGAGAATATCCATGTCTTACCCATTTTCCTGAAGTCTGATATTGAAGATTTTTCCACATGGAGCAGCTCTGTCTCCTTGGTATGGCCTGGTAATATTGACTTGTATGCATCTTTGACTCCTAGGGAAAGTTTCCTGGGTTTGGATAAAGAGAATTACTCCTAAAATTCTTTTCCCTAAAAAGATCAATTCCTAAAATATTCTTTTGAAATAAATACAAGATCTTCACTGAATTAAATCCCAGACAGATGAGGGCAATGAGCCTTGAATTTCCAATCCAATCCCTTTGTTATTTGCCTTGTACCAGCACAAAGACCCCCATCCTGAAGGACCTCATGGTGTGACATGTGTCATATCCTGGTTGTCCCATCCCCACAACAAAGATTTTCTAGACAATTTCCTGAGTGGGTGATAATGTTTTGGTTTTATCCATCACTGGACTTACATTGTTACCCCTTCAAAACCCCTGCGCTTATCATAAACACCTGGGTTATCAGGGAAAAATGATCTGATGGAGCTGCTAATGGTTCATAGAAAATAGTCACTGTAGTTAGGAAAATATAAATACAATCTACTTCCTGCAAGTGGAGGATTTTTGCATAGCATGGAAATCTGGATAATTTTTTTTTTAATAAAACACAAGGTGAGATTGAAGCAGAATATTAATCTTGTCAGTTAAAGCAGATGTTGATGTTTAACCTCTGATAGCTCACAGGAGAGCTGAGCTGGGATGCACATCCCTGCACTGGAGATTTGTACAGGAGATTATGGTTGGATCAAAGCTTTATTTCCTCATTGCAAACAATGCTGAAATTCTACTGCAGGGGCCAGAAACAGATTAAACAAAAGGAAGAAACAGCCATAACCACGTTAGTAATAAGATACAACGTGAGCTGAGGCTGGAAGTCAAACTTTAGAAGAGAGCAGGTCATGTCTCAGGTCTCCCTAATGCTGGGACATTTGGGCAATTTGTGCTGCCTGCACTCTGCACCCAGTGACCATCACTTTAGGAGGGGAGGACAGGGAGTGTTGGAGCAGGATGAGAGAGCTGGACCATGAGCACTGCCAGAGAGAAAGCAAAGTTGGGAATGCTGCCCTTGGAGAAGATGGAGCTGGAGCAGCATCTCACTGAATTGCTATTAAAAAATTACATAGAAAATCCAAAAATAACAAAGAAACCACCCAAAAGTGTTCTTTCACCCAAATATAAATCAAGTAGAAGTGTCCACTCCCTCATCATCCTTCTAAAAGTGCAATTGGCTTCCCCAGCACAAGCAGAACACCTGAATTTTATTGCTGTCCTGCTCCACAGAACCAGAGCAGGGAATGCTGGGGACACAGAAGATGGGATTGGAACACACAGATGATGGGATTGGAACACTCAGAGGATGGGATTGGAACACACAGATGATGCTGGGGACACACAGAGGATGGGATTGGCACAATCTTCTCAGATTTGAGATTGGGTTTCATTATTTTCCAACAGGGAGAGAATTTGAACATTTGTTTCTCTTTATTCTGCATAAGCAACTACTGAATTATTGCTTAAGCAGAGACACAGAGTGTAGAGAGGAAAGGAGAGTTTTATTATTCCTGGAGCAGGACTGTGAAATTCATCCCTCCAAAGCATGGCATGCAGCTGAATTCTTCACTTTGGTGAGAAAGAGTGAGGAAAAACAAATAATGTTTTCCCTGTTCTATTTTTCTTTTCTCTCCTTTATGCTTTAGTTCACCTGATAAAGCAATTTAGGCAACAAAGTCAAGCAGAAAACGAGTATTCCCTTCATTTTTTTTTGCTTTGCACCTTGTTTATCCATTCCCACCTGTGAGAGCTGGGTTTAATCTCACACCTGCCTCAGCTGGGCAGGGTTTTGTAGGGAAAACCAGGAGCCCTGCTCAGGGCAGGGGTGTTCCCTGCTCCATCTGCTCTGCTCCCACGGGAGAGGCTGATCCAGGATGCCCAGAGTGGCTGCACAGATCCCTTGGCCAACTGCAGGATTAGTGGGAAAGGGAAAAAGCTTTTCCTTGGGAATGGGGAGGCAAGGAGAGCACCTGGAGCAAGTCAAGGGGAGTTCACTCCGTGGCTGAGTCACAGCTCAGCTGCCCCGGCCATAAAGTTATCAAAAATACAGTGTTGGGTTTTGTTCTGGTGACTGCTTCATTCCCAAATGCTTCAGTGATTTATGACCCTGAGACTGAAACAAACAAAAAAAAAGGATTGCTTTGTGTTCCTGCTAAAAGTCTGTCCTTGTGAGGCAGGGGGAGAACAGGTCACTGCTTAGGATGCAGGGCTGGGACCAGGAAGATTTTGTTTCTGTCCCTGCTCTGTCCAAAACTTCCTGTGTGACTTTAGAAAACAGCTTTGCCTTGCATCTCCAGTGTTACTCAGTGACTAGTTGAGATTCAGGAGCTGCCTGGTCTCTGGAAGGGTAAAAAAAGCATCTTTCTCCTTCACTGGGGTAGGGTGAGAAGGAATAGATGGGATTTTGAGGAGCTCAGCTCTCAGCAGAACAGGCTGATCAATATCTGGAGCAGACTCGAGCTATCTGCTGATGGATGGCAGGGAGGGATTTACCAACAGAGCTCAGCACAAGCTTAATGAAGCTTCTGCACAGCATGAACTAACAACTATTATCACCTCAGCACCTCCTGCATTCATCAGTGGATCCTTGAGGTGTGGGCAGGAAGGGGAAAACACAGAATTTATTTTCTTTTTCTGTTTCAAGCTGATGTCCTGATTAAATGAGTAATTTGGTGGTAATTAAATTGCTGAGATGGTGCATGCAGCGTTCCCACTGCTTGTCCCAGTGTGCCAGATCCACTGCAAGGACCAGAGCAGATCTCCAGAGGCAGACTGTGCTCCTTGAGAACTGCAGGATCTCCTGGAGCTCTCCTCCTGAGAGGAGAACCAGCTTTTTTTAAATCAGGTTTGAGCAGCCTGAGCTAGAAAGCTCTAGGAGTTGCTCCTTCTCCTGATTTCTCATTTTCTCTCACCAAAGAAATCCAATCAGTAGCACTAAAAGTTGCTCAGATCCAGAGGTTTTCACATTTGCAGGGGATTGTTGGCAACTCTGCAGAAATTCAGAATATTTGTGAATAAATAATCAGAATTGGAAACACATGGCTGCATAGGGGTCACATGAGCAATGTGACATATATAAATCACATATTTATACACACACACACATATATGTATAATTCACATATATATGTGAATAAACTCATCCTTTCCAAAGAAAGTTTTCTGCTGTGTACAGGATTTCTTTCCTCATTCTTTTTCCCTGAACTGTATATTTATAAGAACCTCAGCAAGCTGTCAAGCAGAATAGTTTTTATCAACAAAAATAAGTTCATAGCTGTAATTTCCTTTCAAAGACTGAATCAATTTCTTTCTGGGTAGTGTTTATTCCAGATTTCTTAATGACTACCACTTAATTTCAGAACAGTTCATTGCTGCTGTGCTCTGACTTTGGAGATAATTTTGTAAACTCTCTTTAAATGAACATAGACATAAGGTTTTCCTGTTCAAATCTTCACTATTTATCAACTTTCTTCCTGAAATTCCTCCGTAGATAACATTGCCTGTCTAAGAGTAACTATTGGTACAACAGGAATAATTAAATTTACAGTTGAGACTATTATTCCTACTCCTGTCATTTTGTGAATGACACAAACCCTGATGTGTAGGTTGACACTCAGAGATTTAATTTTTTAAGAGATGGTGACATCAGGCATCATCTGCCCCCAGCCAGCCTCAAAAAAAAGCATCATGAAGTTAATCCCTTGTGCCAGGAGAGATTTAAATTGGATATTAGGAAAAGTTTCCTCATGGAAAGGTTTGTCCAGTGTCACTGTTTGACACGAAATGAGCACACAGAAGTTTGGTGCAGTTTGAAGAAGAAAAGAGAGTGTTTTATTTAGATATCTGATATTTATAGAATTCTAAAGATGACTGTTGATTGGAGGATGGAATTACTACTTCTCCAACCACACTGGTCAAGAGATCAATTAATCACTCTCTCTTTACTTATGAAGAGGAATGTAAATTATTCTATTTATACATGACATTGTGTGGGAACAAGGTTTGAAAATATGTAAACAGATCAGAAGGTTGAAGAAATTTTATGAGGATTTTAAAACTTTCAAAAGCACTATAAAAGAAAACTTAACACTTTTAAAAATCAGGGCAACAGTGCAGCCCTGGCACAGGGTAGTGGTGGAGTCCCCATCCCTGCAGGGGGTTAACAGAGGTGGGGATGTGGCACCTGGGGACAGGGCAGTGCTGAGGTTGGGCTCAGTGATCTTTGAGGGTTTTTCCAACCTAAAATATTCCATGATTCCCTGGTATTTGGGGTGTGTTCCCCAGCAGATCCAGACCGGGTGGTTGTCACCCAGATCTGCTCTGCCCCAGCAGCAGGATGTCCCCTCCTCTGAGCCACTTTTGGGACAGGTTTTGGGGGAATATTTCTGATTCTGTGTGAGCCCCGCTGGGATCAGCAGCCTGGGGATGCCCAGAGTGTTCCCAACATCAAATCCTGCTCGATCCAAGGGAAGGGGAAGCATCCAGGCAGAGCTGCTCTGGGAGCTGCTCTGAGCCTCAGCTGCAGCTCCCTCCAAGACACACTCCTTGATTACAAAGTCACCATTAAAATTACATTATGGGATGTGAATGGGGTCAACAATCCTGGTAAACAAGAGGTAAAAGCAACCATTAAAAGACATTTGCTGGAGGCAAACCTTTGTAGTCTTAGAGGAGGCCAGGTAGGTCACTGGATGTGAAATAGTGAGATCAAGCAAGAGGATGAATTATTAATTGCCAGAATTCATTATTTATTTCCTTGGTGCTACAGTTTACCCAGAGCTTTGTAGGCAAACAAAGGGATCAGAGCCCTCAAATCAAACTTCAGTTCTGACAGTTTGGTTTTGTAGCATTTATAGCCAGGGTTGTGTCATAAATTCAGGGCAGCATTCAAAGGACACTCCACTCCGTGGCAAATCTCCCTCCTCATTAAGATAGGAGCCAATTAATGTTCTCTAATCAGCTTTATTCCTGCCATCCCAGCACATGACTGTGTCTACAAACCAGATTAACCTCCTGGCTGCCAGGCTGTCTCACACCCCTGAGCTCAGCAGTGTTTTTGAAGGATATTGTATAGAAAGGATTCTAAATTATGTTTTACTATCAAAACTTCCTCTGGAAATTTTGTTCCCTATTTCCAAGGGGCAAGTGCTGACTCTGCAGCTGTTTGGATTGAAAGAGTGGAAAATTAAAAGTTAGTCTTGGATAAAATATTGTTTGACCCCATACATTTAAACTTAGGTTATTTAGATATAATCCAAATTAACAATCACCTTGGTCTTAAAAAATCTGATTTAGATGAGGGTTTTAAACTTATGAGCAGTATCTGCAGGTCTAGTTCTTGGTTTAGGCTGAGCTCAGTGAGATGTGCACACACATTTATCATCCTTTTGTGGGTTGGGATCAATGTTAGTTTCAGAAACAGTGAAGGGAATTTTTCCTTTGGATGGAAATAAGGATTTCATTCCTTGTGAAAACCATTGATTATGTAAATCTAGGATAGGACCTTTCTAGGAAATCTAGGAAAGGATTTTTGCAGGATTTAAGCTTTGGAAAAAGTTGTTCTGTATTGTCTGCTGAGTTACAGAGATGAAGTTTTCAGTGAACTCTGAGGAAAATGAACTTTTTAAAGCTTTGCCTTCTGTAAATGATGATTCTCCTTTCCTTGGACTAACAGTGAAAACAGTTTATGTTGAATGATAAAGTCTTTTAAAAGTCTGCCATTCACTGATGTTGTTCCCTATTCATTTCACCTCATGAGTTACATCCAAGTAAGGAGCAATTGATTTGTTCAGGCAGTCTGGACTAACCTCAGCTGGTTTAAAGAGGAGCTCAGTGGTCTCCCATCAGCAGAGAAAATTCTGGTTTTAAACATGAGGTGCTGACAGAAGCCTGACAGCCACGACTCTGAGAGGAAAAATACTGCAGCAGTAGATGTGTGTGTTATTTATCTGTTTAATTAAAGAGCAAATTAATTCCTGTTAGGAGGGCAGGGAGCATATGACAACCCCAGAATCTGTTGCCTAAACCCCTTGGGAAGTAGAACTCATCCAGAGGCAGAAAATGAAAGCCTATACTGGGATCTCAGAGCATCACTGAGGGTCCAGAAGATGAGGAAGTTCCTGTGATGATCAAATAGTGCCTAATATTCTAATTCAGTAATCCAGAATTAGGGAAGGGAGCTGTACAAGGTGCATGACTGACCATTAAAATGCATTCTGGCAAGTAAAGAGGGAGAAAATAATTTTATTTCTAAATATTAATATTGAGAAAAAAACCAAGTTGAATATTATTTAGTAATTAATGAGACTTTTGGGTGTTTTTATGAGCCCCCTGTACTTCAGGAGAGGGTGCTGGTGCTGGAGCACACAGCAGGCATTTACAAGCAAGCAGAAATGAATAGCCTGTCTGATTCTGACAAATTATCCTGGGAGAGGAAAATAACTCCACAAGAAATATTGTTGGTGTTAAACTTAATAAAAACAGACCCTGATGGACTCCCCTTGGAATCGTGACAGACCTTGCATTCCATCCCTGCTCCTGTCAGAGAGCTCCATGAACTTATAATACATATGAAAAAAATATTCCTTTCGTCCATTAAGACATAATTACTTTTCCCTTCCCCCCAGAAAAAAATTTGGAGGTGAAGCTCTATCCCTTGGTGGAACTGCTGGATGAAGAACTTACAATTCCAGCTAAAATAGGAGTAGCTTAAACCACTCACTGCTTTTTTTCCAGAGACTCAGCAAGATATGTTTAAGAAGAATTTGCTGCTCTCCTGGGAAATCCGTAGGATTTGCTTACCACGAGGAAAAACCCAGCTTTCCATCCAGCTCCATGCAGAAGCATTTGAAAGGGTCACACAGAGCTGCTGCATATGTTAAACTTTTGGAAAATCTGCACATGTGGGATGCACTGGGGGTTAACCTCTGTCCTGGAGGAGATGCTTCACCTTTCATCCCTTTTGGTGGCCACTTGTCAAGATTTTGTCACTATTTTTGCAAGCAGCTGCTGCCTGCTGGGGCTGTGAGAGCCACTGCTTCTCCTGAGGGGAAGAATCTTTTCTGCCTTCCCAGAAAGATGTGGGGAAGGATGGAAAAGTGAAAGTTCTGCAAAGCTCAGGGTGGTGGTGAGAGATGGAATCAGGGCGTGCTGGGTTCTGTTAAAATGTGCTGCCTGGGAAATCCATCAGGAAGGATCCAGGGCTTCCATGGGCTGGTGGGACCTCGTGGATCACAGGCAGTGAGATTCCAACTTGGACTTCTGCCACTGTTTGACAGGAAATGAGCACACAGAAGTCTGGTGGAGTCTGAAGAAGAAAGGAGAGTGTTTTATTTGGACATCTGGTATTTATAGAATTTTAAAGGTGACGTGGATTGGAGGATGGAATTACTACTTCTTTAATTATATTGGTCAAGAGATCAATCAATCATTTTCTCTCTTCCTACAAAGAGGAATGTAAATTATTCTATTTATACATGATATTGTGTGGGAACAAGGTTTGAAAATATGTAAACAGATCAGAAGGTTGAAGAAGTTTTATGAGAACTTTAAAACTTTCAAAAGCACTATAAAAGAAAACTTAACACTTTAAAAAATCAGGGTAACAGACATCCCTGCACCTGCTGCTCTGGGGGCTCTGGTGCTGCAGTTTTCACTCTGTGATGGGATTTGGGCCCCTCTCCTCCATCCCCGCCCTCTCAGCACACAGGGGGTGCAGGATCCCATTTCCATGTGCTCATGGCCTGCCTGCCTGCTCCAAGCACTGACTTATTCCATGGTTAGAGCCACCATCAGCCATAGATTATATTTAGCCCTGTTAAAACTGTAAATTTAACAGCAAGCGTGCAGTGGTAGAAGCCTCCTTTGCATGGTTTATGGAGGGCTGGAAGGATTTATTTCTTCCACCCAGAAAAATTTCTTCACTAATGCTCAGAGATTTACAATCCCCCAGATCAGGAGAAAGTCTACTCCCAGCTTTATTTGAATATCTGCTGATAGATCAACAGATCTTTCTGCCATGAAATCCTCCCTTTGCTGCTTCCTTGTTTGTTTAAAGCATGGAATATGTGGGCTCAAAAGTACCAAATTCCCACAGCTGCTCTCCTTGGGAGGTAACAGGAAAAAAAAAGGGGGAAGAAAAAGAAAAGAAGTCAGTTGATTTACTTTCTGCATAGGGCACGCTCCAAATGTTGAATATTGCATTATGTGCACAGCAAAGATTCCAGGCTTAAGTTGTCTGATATGAACAGACTAATGGCATGTTATGGAATTGATTTTCTATCAGCCTTTTCAGGGATATCACTCCTGCTTTGTTCTTCTAATAGATAACATCACCTCCTCTAACCTCTCCTCTCTGCATCTCTGGGCTGGCATGTGCATTCCTCCCCTTCCCCCTTGCTTTTTCCATATTCTGTGCCTTGATAGGAATCTCGTTTTTCAAATGGGCAATATCTCAATAATAAAGGGACAGGTCTGATGCAGATATGAACCTTTTTCTCAAAAGAAGAAGGAAAAATTGCTGAGCTGAGACTGATGCTTTCATGATACAGAATGAACACTGGTGCAGAACACTGCAGCCACCAGCCTTGGGCTTGATTTAAAATTACAGCTTAGTTTTAAGAATCTGATCCAAGACAGCACCTCAGTCCTGGGGTTTGAAATTATATCTAAGCTATTAATTCCTATTAGTTTCTCTCAGATGCTTTTGCACTAGTATTAAATATGCATATTAAAAAATCATATAAATTTTAAAGTACATCCTGGAAGATTTCTTTGGCCTTTGGGTTAAGCCCTAATTGATTTATACCAGTAAAATACTTAATATATATTAAATTTTACAAGGAGAGGACTTTTCTGGGGCTTCTTTAAAAGCAAAGAAGCAGCTAAGAAATGGTGGAAGACTTTGAAATGTATCATTAATATATATTACAGAAAGGGGAGAAACAAGCTCTAAGTATTTTTTCTGGGAGGCTTTTGGTTACTTTTCCATTGCCTCTTCAAACATTACATGTCCTTATCCTTGAAGCAAACACACTCCCATATTCATGGGGAAATATTTCATGTTGAAATTAGCAAGTTGCTGAATTGATGTCACCTGGTCCATCTTTAATGTATTCTCCTCTGTTCCAATCTGCAATATCATCCCAGTTATGCAAAGCTGACTGAAGGTTGTGCCAAGTTCAAATGAAGTGTCTATTTATCAATGGGAGGTTTCCTGCTGGAGCCAGAGATGTTAATATTGAATATGCCTAATAGCATTTTTCAAACTCAAACAGTCCTGACTCACTGCTGAACATTTTTGAAACAGAAATCTCAACTGATGGGTGCATTCTGCCTCAGAAATGCCTTCTGGAATTATGGCTTGTCATATTATACAATTCTCCCCATAAAACTAACCAGGGAAGGGGCCTGAGGAAGTCCAGGTTATTCACAATACAGGCAGCAGAGTTTAGATTTTCACATGCCAGAGAATATTTATGTAGTATATGAAGTGGAGGTTGTTAATTACACCCTTTACTTACCCTTTACCTGTCTTAGGAGAGAAGTGTCAGCTCCTGATGCTGTAATGGGAACTGCTTTTTTCTCCACATCTGCTTTATCATCCTAACACACCATGAAATTGGACAAGAATTTAAAAAGTATAATCCTGTTTGCCTGAAACCCCCAAAACCTACTCAATCCACCTCCTCTTCCTGTCCTGTCCTCCCTCATGCAGCTTTTGAGCTCCATGACCAATTCTTACCAGTTTTCAGGGATTGTGTAACCATCTCAAAACGAAGGGATCTCGCCAAGCTCTACAAAAATAGAAACCTAAAGTTTGCATTAGGAGCACATCCTGCTTTTGTATTGGAAACAGGGGGGAAGAAAAGTAATACCTTCATTTGTCCTGTCCCTTTCCTCCTCTCCAGAAGGGGATGTTATGAACACCTCCTTTGTGTGAGAAACTTGGGCTGGAATTCACTTTAGTGGGCACCAGAGAATCCAACGCCGAGAGACAAAGCCATAAGAAAGCAAAGCTTCATTAGTTTCATTGCTCATGGAAGTGCTTGTTAATACAGACACTCCATTTTTAAAATGTGTTTCTCTGAGCACAGAGCCTGTCTGGTGGAATTAGAGCTCTGCAGCAAATGGGCCCCTTGCCAGTTCCAAGGAACACAAATTAAGGCTCTGATGTTGGGAGCGTTTATGCCCGTGCTTAATTTTACAAACCAGAGGGAGTCGTCATAGATCTGAAGTTGAAAGTATTTTGTAAGTGTTTGCAGGCTGTTTGTGGGGGACTGTGGAAATAACCATCATTTTGGGATGTGGTGTGTTTGTACTGTGTCAGCTGAGTGCAGCATTTACAGATCCACCTCTGGAGTGAAACTGGAGGGAGGCATTTAAGGACTCTGCAAGGGACATTTGTAATTCCAAGTTTTCTGATGAGATGGTGGATTTGGGTTCAGCAGTTACAAAGTCTACACAGGTTGTATTGTCTTTAAAAACAGAAAAAACTTGTTCTTTGGGAGAAGGATTAGTGGAGCCAAATTAGTTATAGTCAGCAACAGCAACATTAGAGGGAAAAACTGATAACAAAGGTGTGTCCTGTGAGATCTGCCCAAAGGCAGCTCTTCAGTATTTTCCTCCACGATTTTTCCTTCTTTCAGTCCTGTGCTCCATTCAGAAGTGTAGCCTTGGAGTGTGTGCTCCAGGAAGGGAGGGAACAGAGCACCCAATGTTTTGTGTGTGCAGAAAAGAAGACTCTCCCAGCCTCAGGGAGCAAATAAAAATGATCTGTTGATTTAAAAGCAGAAGACAACCAAGGGAGGAGAAATCTGAGAAGTGTGAGCTGGAGGCTCATCAGAGCAGAGGAGACAGTGGTGGAGGTACAAGGAGGGCACTGAGATGGGAGTGGGTCCAGGGCAGGAGCAGCCAAATCCCAGCTCCTCATGCCCAATTTAGTGACCCCTTGGCCACTCCAGTGGTTTTGAGAACATTTTTGGGGTGATTCCCTGAAGCTCACAGGACTGTGGCCTGCTGTGGCTCAGCAGAGATGGCACAGGGTCAGGCTGCTCTGAGCCTGAGCCCTGCAGCCACACCACGCTCTTGTCCTTCATATTTCAAACCCAAAGGCAGAGTCTTGAGCTGCACAAATCCCAATGACCACATGCAGCCTGACAGATTTACACCAGGGGGAGATTTGGTACCTCCAGTTCTCCTTGCTTCCAGAGTATGTTCCTCCAAAGCCTCAACCCTCTCTTCCAAAAACACCCATTCAAAGATTTCGACAGAATTTATCTGAATGCTTAATCCAAACTCTTGTAAAACCATGGATGCTGGAAGGGGAATGGACTCATCAGGAATTCAGCATGGATGCACTCAGATCATACCTCCAATGAATTGGAAACACTCTGCCTGTTCCTCCCCATTTAGGACTGCAGGATGTTATAATTTATGTCTAAATATTGCAGCCCACATTTGTCTGTGACATTGAACTACTGCTCATTGTTTGGAAATAGAAGGGGACTATTTTTCAAACCCTGAGAAGATGAACAGGTAAGGAAGGCTCCCTGGGAAGATTTTAGCACACAGGCTCTGCTTCCGAGCACAATTAATGAAAATGTATATAATAGTTATAGAAACAGTTTACTTAAACCCCCCAGACTTTCAGCCTGATTCTCTCCTCATTTCCATTAATATAGATTGGGACAATCTCCCTCTGAATCCCAAGGTAAATGATCAGCTGATTTCTGTTAACTCAGTGAGGTAAAACTAATGGAGCAAGAATTAGACCCTTTCCATTAACTGCTATATGTTCTTTCACATTTGAAATTAAGATTATACCTGACTGTGAGAGTAATAAAACATTACAGCCATTCTGCTGAGTTATTTCACTGACCTCAGTTGTTCCATTAAAAATGATTGCCATCAACATCAGCATGTCCATTTTGGGTCATTTTTATACATATCTTGCCTGTGGATGCCAGAAAATTTGCCAGTACCTCCTTAATACTCTCAGAAAATGGATGAAAACCCCCCAAAAAACCCCAATATCAGACACAGGTTTGTTTTCTAAGGCATCTCAGAATAAACTCAGCCTTATCCAAAAAAAAGGAAGAAGAGGAAGCTGGGGGGGAAGGGAAGAAACTGTAAATCCAGGTGTCATTTTTGCTTGATTAAGGATTCCTTTAGGATCAAAGAACAGAAAATTTTGGAAAAGAAAAAAAAAAAAAAAAGCCCTGCAAAATTCAATCTTAGAGGGTTGAGGGAAAAGCTACTGACACTCTCCCCATTTGCTGGGAATAAAGTGAAAAGAAATTTCCCTGGCTATATTTTTCATAGGCTGCCATTATTATGTTTATATGCTTGTTTTCCTCCACTGTGTATTTTGGAAAACAACCTCAATCTTTCCAATGGCATCTGCAGCAGGAGGCAGAGCTCTCCCTGCACACATTTTGGAGCTGTTAGCCTCGTTTGTAGTCTGGAGGATTTTCTGTAAGCTTGAACTATCCATTGTGTTGAAGTACCTGGTTTCCATTAAAGTTTGATTAGATTTTAATGCCCAACTTTCTCGGGCTTCTTAGGAAATCCCGGCTATCAGGCATAAATAATTTCCCAACTACTTCAAACAGCCCCGACTTGTAATTAAGCAGAGCTATATTCAGGTTAGGGAAGAACTGATGTGAAATGAAGGTGACCCAAACTTCAGAGGAATTTTAGTGAAAGCTGAGACTTCGATTAGTTCAGCTGTTGACAGCCTGTCCTCCTGGCTATGGACTTTGGAGAGGATTTTAAATATGCACTGCACAGGCACGTACACACAGGATGTACAGATTGTGCAGATATGGGATTAAAAGCAGGTCTTGGGCTCTGAAAATGAGTTATAACCTATCAGTGCATCCTCTCTGCATGTTGCACCTGAGCAGATGCCCACAGAATAATAAAATGCAGCGATGGGAAGCGATGTTTGTGCCTTGGGATGTTGGGAGCAGCAGAGGCAGATCCCAGAAGGAAGCACTGGCTGGTCGACCACTGTGTCTCTGAGCAGCCTTGATTATCACAGAGCTGCTTTACCTCCCTCAGGTATTTCCACCAGTTTGCAGAAGCAAAAAACCCAAGCTGGAACAAGGAATGTGTGCTCGTGCTCGAGGATGGCACTAAGGCTGACTGGAGGGAAGGGGAATGATTTCTGCCCTGTGATTTGGACCTCAAAATAATCTTCCCCAGAATATGAGAGATGATGCAGGAGGAGGAAAAGCAAAGCAGAGGCAGCCCAGTGACACGAGGTGCATGTGTAATGATGCCAGCAAGCCTTGGGAAAGAAAATATTCCTTGTGCAAGCAAGAGCAGACAGTGAGTTTTGAGCAAGGAGCCAGAAGCAGACAGGCAGCACATTACTCAGTCTCACTCCTGCAATCCCAACCTCTCCAGATTTCATCCTGGCTCTTTCTGAATTACATCTCTGAGGTATCAAGCACTGGCAGGAACAGGCAAGCAAGGGCTGTCTTAGTTGTGGGGTCTTTTGTCCCTAATTATCTTCATTATGGTTACCTGCATCAAAACCCTGCTTCATTTTCTTGTCTCACCTGTTTCTTGTTATTCCAACTACTTGGGATATTATTACCTTTCCTATCTTATTGTAGGGATCTTCCTGCATGATACTGCAGCATTAAATAATATTTATTAACTATAAAAGCAACAAAAATTTTTATAAACTTTGATCCTGCTTCCAGTGAAATAATGCTAGAACTGTCATTAATTTTCAGCCAGCAGGAGCTGGAGAGTTTTCCTTCATCCTCTTTACAAGATAAAAGAGTTCTCCTTCAGCATGGATGATGGAATGAAAAGTGAGTTTAGCAACAAAATATCTAAGACTTTTTGGACATAAGAAGTAAAATTTAAAATAATTAAACCCAGCTTTTTTTTTCTTTTTTCCTCATGCTATTGGCCTATTTATTACTGTTTCTCCTCTATTTTCTTCTCCCATTTTTCTCCCATCCTCCTTCCCAGGAGAAGGCTTCTGTAATTGCTCTTACTTAGACCACCATTTTCTTCTCTTCTGTCAACTGGGATAAAATGGGATAAAACCAGTTCTTGATCTCTCCTGAACATTTTCAGCATAGGAATAAGTTGCTGCTTATCTTTGAACACTCCAAAACTGATTTCTAAACTAAGGAACAGACCTGAGAATAATAAATTGCAGATTCTCAGATGACTACAATCATTGTCTGTCACCTTGGATAATGAGGGTTGAACAGCTTTACTCAGTAATTCACCCACCACTCTCTATGGTTGTACTTCCTTAAAGCCAACTGCTTTTGATTCAAGGGTATCAGAGAGCAGAAAGTCCATTTAATTCCAAAAATAAGTCATTTTAATAGCTAGAATGTTCATTTCAAACTTGAGTTAGCCTCACTTCAGCAAAAATCTTTTTAATATCTTTTCTTTCTGCTCGATCAAAGACTTGTTTACCACCACAAGTTCCTCGTTCATCACTGAAATAGAGCCAGGAGTGAGGAATGGGAGCCTGCAGGAGCACCAGGAGCTCCCCCTGCCACAGAGCCAATATTTATTGTGGAGCTGTGATGATATACCCCAACAGCAAATCCACCCTGGGTATGGATATTATTTAATGGCTCAATGTGGGAAAAGAAAGGCAAAATATAAAGGATCTGTGTTGCCTCCTGCTCTTTATCAGTTGCAGCTCTGTGGTTGCTCAGGTGGGGTCTGCAGCTCTGCATCTTAGCCCAGCTCATCTCTGCTGCCTTCTGACCCCAGCAGGGCATTTCTCCATGGGTGAAGCAGGCAAAGGGCTGTCCAAAAGCAGGGCAGAAGGTGACAGAAGGGCTCCTGTGTCCCACCATCCCAAATTCACTATCCTGTGTGTCCCACCTGCAGAGCTCTGAGGGATGGGGGCCATCCATCACAATCCCAACGCTGCTTTTCTGATCCATGCTCCTTCTTCCAGCACCAGGAATTTCTCTCCATAACAACTGGCACCTGTCTTGCCATGCAGGCCTCCAGCAAACAGCTGGGAGAAGCCAAACATGAAACCTGGGGTCAAACAGCCCCTGTTCTGTTCACAAATCCAGAGCCCAGGGGCTGTAACTCGCTGGTCATGAGGGCAGACACAGCAGAGTGCTGCACTTTGTCTCCAGACAATGCTTGTAGTGATCTGAGAATCTGCAATTTATTATTCTCATGTCTGTTCCTTAGTTTAGAAATCAATTTTGGAGTGTTCAAACATAAACAGCAACTTATTCCTATGCTGAAAATGTTCAGGAGAGATCAAGAACTGGTTTTATCCCATTTTATCCCAATTAACAGTAGAGAAGAAAATTGCTTTCCTGGAATCTTCAAATACTTCTCTCTACCATCTGACCCAGGATTTATGGTGGATTTGCTGTTGTTCAAGACAAAAAAACAATAATTCTTGTGCAAATAGAATGAAATGAACCATTCTTGTCTGTGATGTCAGAGAGGCAAGAGCAGCCCCAGAGCAGAGGGGGACACCCTGCAGGGCACAGAGGAGGAATTGGGGTGGTGGTGGCAGAGTCACAGCCAGGTGAGCAGGGATCAGCACTCCACCTGCCCTGCTCATCCAGCTGGGACAGCATTTGTGTTCCCAAGCCAAAGAGTAGGGGGCAAAACCAGCTGGAAAGACAAACACCACCTCCCCAGCAGCACAGAGAAAAATCAACAGGCTTGGAATATCAGTAACTGCACTTCAGTGTGCTCTGGAAAGAAAACCTCTTTTAAAAAATTTAAACAAGTGAGACTAATGAAACAAAGGTGGAACTTGAATATTATGCTAATTCTGTCCCAGTCTGGGGGTATTTTGAGGGCTNTAATTGCAAAAGCATTTTATATTTGGAATAATTGTCCTACGTTTGTTTCCTGCTATGCACACATCTGCAGGAAAAGAAAAGGAGAAGAAATGAAGGTTTCAAAGAATCCTAAATGCTCAAATACAATTTATAGATATTTTCATGAATAAAACTCAGTTCATGGCCAAGAATTCATTTCCTTCTTTCTTTCTTTTCCATGTCACACCTTTTTTCTCTTACACTGCAACTGCTTATGTGCTTCACATGCAAACCAGTCTGACTGAAGAAGGGACATTGAACCAAACCCTAATCAGGAAATCCATTAATTTAGGATTCCACTCTGACAATGCTGTCTTATTCTGCCCCAAATGTTTTGTCTGAAGTAAACAAGGTTTCAGCTTTACATTTTGCAAGGCAAAATTGTCTTTTAGAAAGAAATTTATGGCCAAGCACTGCCTGGAACTCTGGCTTACCAGTGATGTACCTGATTTAATATGTCATGTTTTAATAGGCAAGGCATTTACCTATCTCAATAGGAACTCTGTCTCCCTATAATGTATTTATTTCAGTGTAGTCTGAGGCATCTCTTGCCCAGGATATATGTTCCAATTACATTTCAGTGCAAAACACATCCTCTGCAAGAATCTTCATACTCCATGATCTTGAGTAATGGAACATTTTAAGTGCTGGAGAGCCCAGCACTGAAATCTTTATTCAGCCAATCTCCCCCAAAGGCAACTATTCCTCTCAGCAACACTGATCAATACCCCAATATGCCAGACCAAAAAGCCTTAGCAGGAATGTGGATTCCTTCTGTTCCTATCAATAAAATATGTAATTAATTGAAAATTGAAAATTTTATTAATTTGAGTTTGATTTTTCTTCCTTTCCATCAGCCCTGTTTTCAGATGTGTATGGATCCAGCCCAGATTGGATTCTGGCATGAGGCAGGGAAGCTCCAGTAAGGTTTATAAAATCAGATTGAACCTCAGATCTAGAAGACAGAAAGGGCTGGAAAATGAAATAGCTCAAGTACACTGGCTGGTGAATTTACTTTCTATATACAAGTGCCTCTGGTGCAAGTGCCTGGTTGGCATGAAGATTAAATCAGAAGCTTCTAGCACCCAAATGCCCCCAGTTAAACAGTGATGGCAGCACACAGCTGTGCCTTGCTGGGCACTGAGGGCTTGCAAGGCTCTCCAGAGGAGCAGGAGCCACCCAGGCTGATCCCAAATCCATCCCAAAGCCAGGAGGAGCTGGGGAGATGCAAACTGGGGGGGTCAAGACAAAATCCCACCTGAATTTCTGCCCTCTCAGGGTTGTTTTATGCCAGTGTAAATCCACAGGTGGCTCTACAAGAGGAAAAGCTGTGAAGGGGGAAAAAGTGTGGGAAAGATTGAAGGATTTGGACAACTTATCCTGTGTCACACCCTCAACTGCCTGGAGAGACTCAGGGTGAGCCAAGGGGCTGCAGGAGGGGCAGGGAGAGCCCTTCATCACCAAAAGCTCCTCCTGAAGCTGCTAAGTCTGACACCTCCCAAAGCTGGGGATAAACATTGGTTTGGTTTTTTCATTCAATTCAACTCGAGAGCTTTTGAAAAACACAAGTTGCAAATTTCCCTGCTGCATTCTTGGTACAGCCATTGGATTTTTGTTCACTGGAGTTGTTTCTTACTGGAGTTAAAGCCTGAACCAAGTGAAAATAATCTTGTAAAGACAGGCAATAGATACAGATATATGAGATTTATATGCTTTCCACATTAACAGAGCTTCTGTTATAAATCCCTATTAATCAGGCATTCCATCAATATAAAGTTTTCCATTAAATCCAGAGAGGAACTGTAGCAAGTGTAATCATAGAGCTTGTTTAATACAGTGCAATGATGGCAACATTTTCATCTCATCTGTCTGGCTGCAGAGCTCTTCCCCTCCTGAGCTCATTGCTGAGTGGCTGAACAGCTCAGTGACAAAGTGGAAAATTCTCCTGAGTATCAACAGTAGAAAAAAAAAATTAAAACCCTCCTCTCTGACTCTCAGCAGCTGTAAAGCAAAGCCAGAATGGTGAATTACAAGTTTCAGAACAGATATTTACAGGGTTTTTTTGACCCACAGCTCAACAGTTGAAAAAAAAATTACGTCAAATGTTGTGCAGCTTCTTTCTACTTTTGATTTTTCAGGTGACACCTGGACACTGCAGGAGCAGAAGTGAAAAGCTGCCCTGACTTGGGTGAGGCACAAATGGAAAAAGTGTTTTATTTTGTATGCTCTGTATATTTTCTATTGTCCAGTGTCAGCACAGAAGAGGCACGAAGAGAACAAAACAAGGAAAAGAGACAAAAGGAGAAGGGATTGAACAACTCAGATCTTGTAATGAAGTGCTGTGGAACAAAGCCACGATTTTTAAAGGAAACATTACACAGTCTTGTTGGAATTAAATAGTAGGTATTGAGTTAGATTAGAGCTGAGAGAGAAGAAAATGAAATGGGGCAGCATTGGGAGGAGGCATTTTTAACTCACCTGGCCTCACTGGTGAGAAGTCAATGAGAAGGAGAAAAGCTGCTCAGGGATCATTAGGCTGCTGTTCCCTTGATGTGAAGTGAGCTGTGGACNATGGGGTATTTCCAGTGTCACTGGTGTTCCAGCACACCCAGGAAGGCTCTTTTACTCCACGTGTTGTATTTCCAGTTCAATTGGTGCCCTATTCTAATAGATTGCAGAGTGCAAAGTGTGTCACCAGTCAAACACCTCCCAGTGTTTGGGCTGTGCCATCTCCCCTTGCTGCTTGTCCCTCCCAGCCCTGGGTCACCACCTTCCCACTGCAGTGCTGACAGGGACACAGGCCAGAAGACTGAACACCAAGTGCAGACTTTGGAGAGCCAAAACTGGGAACTTGGAGGAATATCTGATGCATTTGCCCATCAATATTTTGATGATATTTTCCTGCACAGCTCCAGCCTGTGAATGTCCTGTTGCAGATGGAACATAGGCAGGCAGGTGAAGTGGAAAACACAGGGAAAGGGCCAGAACCAATTTATTTTCCCCTGCTGAAGCCAATCCCACACACCTGGCTCAGCTCAGTGCTGTGCTCCACCACTCAGCAGCTTCACCCTCCAGAGGGAGAGCTGTTTGTGGTGTCCACCCTGGATTTCTGCAGCCTGGCTCTGCAGGAGCACAGGCACACCAGCAGAGAGAAACCATTCTCTGTGCTCTCTGTTAATGTTTTAGCATGGCTGAGCTTGGCTCTCTGATCTAACACCATCATTTTTCCCATCAGACACAACTGCAGCCATGCAAAGGGATTTTGGGAGCAGGGGGAAGAGCCAAACATTTTCAAACAAGGGCAGCACAGAGTCTTTACCCTTTCCTTGCACTTCTCTCTTCCTCCTGTGCCAGTTCCATGTCTTTCTGCAGGCTGGGGTGCAGACAATGAGGTTTCTTTTCAGGAAAAGTCTGATATTTCTTCCCAAGAACAACTGATGTGCTTCAATTTTGATATATTCTAAGGCATCCCTGCCTCATGACCCCAGATATCCTCTGGCAGTGAAAATCTCCCTCCCTGTTTCTTTTTTGGAGCTAATGAGGCTGTGCATTTACACAGCAAATTCAATACATCTCCAGCCCCCAGTTCTGCAAGCAGGACATTATTATTTCCTGGCCTTTCAAAGGCTTTTTAGACTAGAATATAATGGAATGGCTTTTAACAAGGACTCCCCAAAAGAAGAAAAGTCAGGATAGAGTAGACTTTGCTATCAACATATTAAGCAACTCAGCTGAAACCCGAGTTCCTCTTACAAGCTCTATTTTCAGGTGTATTCTTAAATCATAAGGCAACCAACAGAAAGTTAAATCACAGTGACAGCAAAATGCAGTTTAATTCAAAGTTAGCAGGTCAAGAAGGGCTATGAAGGATCCTCACATTCACCTCAAGCTATTAATTCAGATAAAACCCACCAGCTGCTGCAGCCCTCGAGGATTTTATTTTTCATGTTTCTGCTCGTTAACTCACACAAATGAAGAAAGGAGATTTTTTTTTTTCCTCCAAGATTGTGGCCGCAGCTCTCTTCATAGAGAGCAGCAGGCACAACTTTCCCAGGATTTCCTGGGAGAAGCTTTGAGAGAAACAAAGAAGAAAAAGAATTCTTATCTCACTTGCTGTTCCTGGTTGTTGTGCACATGTGGAATGTGTTCTGGAGATTGTTTA